>VXAD01008914.1:3713201-3731644 GCA_013399195.1 Dicrurus megarhynchus | reverse complement strand
AGCGGCGGGCAACGCGCGGGATGCCGCCGCTCCCCGGGCCCGGCTCGCCGGGATCTGCGGGCGTCCGCGGTTTGCCCCTTTGGCAGTTCACAGCCCCGGGTTCCCTGGTTATTGACACTGAGCGATCAGTCCGACTGGCTTCGGGAAACTGGGCACTTTTGAAGCTGTTTGGCATTGGAGGTACCTCATGACTACGCAGAGGCAGCAGCCCGGTACAGAGCGATCCCACAGGACGCATTAAGCTCCTACCGGGGGGCGGCGAGAACAGCAAAACATCCTCCAGCTGTGCGCCGCATCCCCTCACTCAGTGTCTTCCCAGTCTCCAGTTCCACGGCCACTGCGCCTTCTCTTTTCCCGCCGCATCCCCTGGGGAGGGCGACGCTGGATCAGTGTTTGTGTACGACTGACACCCTTTGTGGCGCTGTGCACAGACGGCCGCGGTTCCTGTAAAGCAGCCTCGGAGCGGCTGCTCTCGCCATCCCGCCCTCCCCTCGCCGTGTGCTGGAAGCGGCACCCAATGGGGCGGCGAGCGCAATGTTTCCAAACACGGCACTCCCTGCACGCTCCCCGCCTCCGCCTCCCCGCCTCCGCCTCCCCGCGGCGGCGCGAAGGCAGTTCCTCCGCAAGACACCGAAGCCGCTAGGGCTGCCGGGAGCGGGTCGGAGGCTAGCGGAGCCGCTTCCTGCGGCCTTCCCCGGATAGCTCTGCAAGAAGCACCCGTAGCTCCCGGCATCGCCTCAGCCGGGCGGTCCCGGGACGGGATCGGGATCGGGAGCGGAGGGGCGGGCCCAGCTCGTGTGACCACGCCTCCTCCGGCGGGGCTACACCGAGGCCCCGCCTCCTACCACGCCCACCAACCGCGGTGTCTCCGCCGCCGCCGGAGGGCGTGCGGCGCGGCCCGTGCGCCACTCCCGTGAGGCTCCGCGGCGGGGGCGGCATTTAAACCCGCGGCGGCCGTTGGGGGGTGCGTCACTGGGCCTTCGTTCCCAGGTGCTGGCGGGCCTGGATCGTGCTGGTGGCAGCGGCGGCGGGATGAGGCCGCAGGGGAACAGGTCGGTGTCGGGCAGCCCCGCGGTGGCCGTGGCGTTCCCGGGAGCCGTGTGCCGGGGCAGCGGCTACCGTTTCGCCTGCGAGCTCCTGAAGCACGTCCTGCACCAGCGGAACCAGCTCCCGCTACCCTACGAGCAGCTCGCCTACTTCTGCCGCCGGGCGGCCCAGGTGAGGGGCTGTGGCCGCGGGGGGCACCCCCGTGCTCGGAGGCGGCCCCCGGGACGGGGAGCTTCGGGGGACCGTGGCGTTTGAGTTGTGCTCGGTGACTCGCACAGCAGTGGGTTGCTGCTTTTAAAGTAAAGCGCGTGTTGTAGCTGCATCCCTAAATGTTACCTCCTCCTTTAAAAACGAGGCGAAGGCAACGTGAAGTTCAGGCTGCTGAAGGTCTCGACAAGTTGCTCTTAACTGATTGTTTCCTACTTTCCGCTCAAAGCGTCTCAGTGCTTTGTTCCTTACTCGAATATCTCTAAGAAAAAAAAAATACTATTAAGTGATTTCAGAGTGATGGCTGATTTTTGAAAGATGGACTTCTAATTCCTATTGGAATTCAGCAGTGTGTGATTCATATTCAAACTGAGTAGCTATGGATTGTGCTTTTGTGTTCCTCTCGCATCTCCTGATGTGGAGAGAAGATGTGCATCTTCTCGATGTGGGTACCTATAACTCTCAAAATGAACACAAACCTTTTGTTCCTTGACTCTCTGAGATGGGATGGGCCATGCTTTCTGCAGAGTATATTAGAATAAATAGGTCTTCATAAATGAATGTACTAATCTGAATTTTTGTTTTCCAGGATGGAGATGGAATTGAGAAGCCACTCTCCCTGGGTCTGGCAAACAAAAAGTGCCAGCAGGTGCTGATTGAGCTGGAGGATTTGTTCAAGCACCTGGAGGTCATGTTTAGTCTGACGCTGGTTCCTCGGGTTCTTTTCCTACTTGGAGGCAACGTCATGAACCCCAAGGAGCTCTATGAGCTGAACTTGGAAGGGTTCTGTGAGGGCACTGCTGAGGAGAGCCTCCAGACGGCGCCCTGTGTTCGCCAGCTCTTTCACCACCTGTTTGTTGCTGATGTCTTCAGTGAACTTAAGGCTCTCCCTGTCACAGGCACTCTTGTCCTGGTCCAGGGACACCGTGACTGTGGTGTTGAGTGGTTCCGGCCCAAGCTCAACTACCAAGTGCCGACCCGAGGGAGGAAGCTGACTGTTACGTTGTCCTGTGATGGAGACCTCCACCTCAGTGCCTCACCTCCACAGCACACGGCACCCGCCTGGGAGGACTACGTCTGGTTCCAAGCACCAGTGACCCTCAAAGGCTTTAGCGAATGAATGGTTTCCGTAAAAAATTTGAATATTGATTACTTTTTTTCTTCAAGTGTTAATAATTTCAGCAAATGTAACCATGTATTTTTGAACTATGTCTGTATGAATTTTTTTTCCTCCATGGCATCTACTGTTTTCCTGTACTTTGGCTGCGCTCATCTGTTATTTCCTGAGTTGTTGTCAAAGGCAAATCCACTTTAAGGCACAGTTGCACACAGGTCCAGTGCTTCTTTAGGGGCCTGACCTGTGACACAGGATGAATTAATCTGTTGGGAATAAAACTCCCCTGCTGTGTGCTTGGTGAAATGCTGGATACATACAATCTTCTCCTGAGTTCTAATATGGCCATTTTCTGACCCTGCCTTTGCCATGTTATCCATAGACTATTTTAAGTCAAGTTACTTCCTGCAAAATAACTCTCTGGGAGGAAGACTTTCTGCAGTCCTTAAAAGTCTCCCCCTAGCAAGAAAGCCAGAGAGCAAAACTGGAGCGGGACACGAGGTAATATTGTTGCAGAAGAGGGATTTATTTCCGGCTAGTAAAGAATGGGGCTGGGATGAAGGCAGCTCCTCTACAAAGGGCTGGAGCCGCCTGGGGAGCTGGGTGGAGACGGTGTGAACTGCTTCCAGGGGCCCCCTGGCAGCCCAGCAAGCAGCAGCCAGAGCTCCTGGCACTGCCTCAGCTGCAGTGGTAGCATCCCACTTGAGTACTCAAGTGTTTGCCCATCTATTTGATAAAATCAGACGTCTCCATAACTCACTTTCTGTTCTTAACATTCCAAAGTAAGACTTCTCAGCAACTGGAAAGTCTTATAGCTAGTGCTGTCCTGGAGATGGAAAGAGACCAGTTCGGTGGAGGCAAGGTAGCAATAAGCAAATTTTTTTTTTTTACTGATCTTTATCTAACAGCCCTGACAATTGGTTAGATATAAGATTAAAAGTAAGCAGTTTCTTGTCTAACCCTCTTCAGAGAAAGTTAGGACTGCTGCCCTAATAATAGTAGATTATTCTCACTTGAGAAAGAAACTTACTCTTAAACCTTTCTGAAATGCATAGAAGTCAGGGGAATGTGGTCAAGTTCAGCACTATCTTTACCTGCCAAATTCCTGTTCTTAGATTGTACCACTTAGAATCTGAACTTGAGCCAGTTCTTCCAGGCTGGTGTCAACTGCAGAATAGGATGGGGAGAGAAGCCCGGAGAGCAGTGTGTTAGAACTGGGTATTTGCTGGAGTTGTCTTCAGTCAGATGGGCAGTTATCTGTGCTGTAATGAGCTTTCAATAGTTTCCAATAACTCCATCCTATTTGAAGAGAAACTTGAGCCTACTGGTAGTGAGGGTACTTGCTGTTACTAGTCAAAAATGCAGAATGGCATGGTAAAAATAATTTGTGAAAGAGGGTAAAGGTTGAAGTAACCCTCTATGCTTGGTGCATATTTTAACTTTGTCCTTTTGGAATGGAATGAGATGATAGAAGTAGCAGGAACTTAATTTGATATTGTTGAGCTTGGAGAGCACTAGAGTGCTCTCTCTGCTGTATTACCCATTAATATCTGTTTACAATGTGCTGCAGCTGCTTCTTAAGCTCATTCTAGGGGAAAAACTGTTAGAGTGAAGAAAGCTGCTTTATGTGCAGCTGCACACTTGAATATGAAATCCCAGGTCTCATGAAGGAAATATAACTTGAATGTAGGAGTGTTTGTGCTCAGGAGATCAAAACCCTTTATGCTTCCACCAAAGCTGCTTGTAACATGTTTAAGATTGCTAGTGTCCAAGTGTTGAAAGAAGCTTTTGAACAGAAGCCTTGGCCAGTTCCTTTCACCTCTCTTCCTCAGATGAGTGCAATGTTACTGCAATGAACTGTTTACATATTCTGTTATACTTGAACTATGAATGCAGCAATGATAGGGTGCTGGTAATGAAAAGAACACAAGATGCTTTTGGGACTTTATTTAGTTTGTCTTTTTTTCTTATGAAAATATATAGAGCTTGATTTAAAAAATCAGTACTGTAATTATTATCAAAATAATATGCTGGTTTCTATATGTGAGTACTCTGAGGGATTAAACAAATCCAATCTAAAGGTTCTGCCACTGGTAGAACAACTTGCTTCCATTCTATGCATGTATTTCAACTGCAGTCTCACAGCTGTTCCACTTTCCTGACAAACTGCATGATGTCTTGTGCCAGAAGCTTTGGTTCCTCAAAGGCAGCAAAATGCCCTCCACGTGGCATGTAGGAGTAAGTGATGATGTTCTTGTAGACGTCCTTTGCCCAGACATGTGGTGTATGTAAAATCTCCTGAGGAAAAGCTGCAATCCCTGTGGGAACATATATGCTGTACCTAGAAGACATAAGTTAATTGCATTGATGAAACAAGTCGTGGGGGAAGTCTATAAAAACCTCTGACTTTGCTAACACATTCAGCTGGAGAAGTTTCCCCACTTTGTGCAGTGCACTTTGTGGTCTGCACTCTGCTGAGGAACTTAATTTCTAATTTGGTATCCTTGAGTTTAAGAAGATTATACCTGTAGAGGTGTAAAGTAGAGCCAACTTTGCATACAGCTTGATCTCGAAATGTTTCCCATCTTTGAGTTTAACTTTTGTAAGCTGCAGTGTTGTGCTACATGACAAGATACCACACCTGTTTGAGAAATGGGCTGGTTCCTGTTTGCTTTAGAATTTGGTACCAAATGCATAACAAATGCCTCTGGAGAGAAAAGGTGGGCTGGTTCAGTCCATAAAGAAAAAGACTTCCCCATTTGTTTAGGTGATCAGTTGCTTGGAGAAGTCTGCTCAGCAACATTATGGTCAGCCTCTCTTAGAGTCATCTTAAGGTACCAGCTGTCACGAGGTGCTGGATTTCAAGTATTGCTCTTCAAGTTGCTACCCCAAGTTTGTGCTTAACTGTTGTAGTTCTTAGCTTATCCTCTAGCCATAGCCTTCGTAATTCAGTTTAAACTTCTCTCTTAGATGTGCCCACGATCTTCTGTTATGTTTTGACTGAACTGGGTTACAAGTCACATTTGTTTGGTGAATAAATATATAGACTTGTATTTTGAACACAAGGCCGAGTTTGGTGCTTTTGGTCAGTCTTTTGCATTGCCTTGGCTGCAAGCTACCTTGTGTGAATTACAGGTTCAAAAGAAAAGTGACCCTTAACTATATTTATCAAAAGCAAATAAGAATTTGGACTTTTGTTTTTCTTAGAACTAATTAAATTTGCTGTTGTAAGTGATCTAAATGTTTTTACAGACTAATGTTTCAACCTTATTTGCAAATCTGCCTTGCAGTTTGCCACATAATTACCCGCTATAAGCATTTAGATTAGGGTCCTTGGAAAAGTTTTCCTTGTAGTATCGCATTGAAGACACAATGGAGGATGTCACCCAATAAATCATCACATTGGTCAAAAGCTCCTCGAGAGAGTATTTGCTGTTGAGAGAGAGAGGAAGAAATTTAACTGGAAGCTGTTCCTCAGTGCTCTGTACTGGGCTCATGCCTTGGAGAACTGCTGTTCCTCTTAATCTCCACTTGTTTTCAAGGAGCAAATTAATTGGCACCTGTGTGCCCAGAGCAAAACTGCCTGGTGCTGAAGCAGTAGTGTGCAGGCAGTCTGCTGTAGGTTTAAACTACTGCTTGTCACATGCAACCTTTCATCCTTATTCTTTTAATGAGACTTCTCATGGAATAACATGTTTTCTTACCTTTCCAAGCCTCCATCATCTTTATGCAAAAATGATTTGTCTGTCCAGGTAGAGAATTTCTCCAAGATATATGCAGCAAGCCCCACTGGGGAGTCATTCAGTCCACAACCTAACTCGGGAGAAGAGAAGAGCTGTTGCAGTTGCCTGGCATTGCAATACTTCAGTACAAGTTAAACTGGACTTTCGTGAAGAGTTCAGAGTTTTTCAGGAGAATTCAGCAGAAAGTCTGTATTTATCTATCCCTGATAGTACTTTATTTGTGATAAGTTCCCTGCAAAGGAATTCTAGCTGTAACTGAGGGCACTACAAACTTAGGTAATTCCTATACAAAAGAAGCTGAGAGCTAAGGAAGTCCCATTGGCTTCTTGGTGATGTGTGGCAGAAGGAGCAAATTCAGATGTAAAGAGATGACACTCTGAAAAGAAATTTCAGATAAAATACTTGGAAGCTCTGTCCTGCTTAGGACGGGATGTATTCTTCTGATTCTAAAATATATTTATTAAACAGGGCTAACAGGAATGCAACTGATTCAGAATATCAGTAATATAATAGAATCTGTGCTTTTGCTTTTCACTTTTTTAAGAGTTTGCGAAATTGCCTTAATCTCTGAGTTGGCTGATATTTGAAAGCACTATCCTTGACTCATGGATTCTCTCGTATGCCAGCAGTGAAACTTGAGCCCACTGTGATTTTTTTCCTCCACTTAAACTGCTTTGGACTTTGTTGATATCAGTTTTTATTGGCTGGTTTTATCAACCAGTCACTTATAAACAAAAGCTTGGACAGCTGTCAATTTTACACCTAATCATTAACTTTTATTCATAGAGAAGTTAGGATCTTGTTGAAGTGTATAGGTGTCAGCACAGATTTTTGTGATACTCTCCCTCCCCTGGAACTTGCTTATTCTTATGCTCGGATTCTCATGTTAACTAGTATTAATCCTTTTCTTAAGGCAGTTTAATTTCTTGCAAGTGCTGGGGGAGGAGTCTCAACAAAATATTTTTGGAAATTATATAAGTTCCATTAGGGGATCTACAGCTGTTTGATTCTGCCTGAGCTCTGATTTTTGAAGCATGATTTCCCTGTGATATTATCCCCTGTACATCAATTCTCCTTGTTTAAACAATTCTGTCAGATTTCTCATCACAGACTAGACATACTAATCTTCATTTTTCTGTGGAAAAAAAACCTTTTGGCCCTTAAAAAGACCAAGACAATCAGAAACACTACCACCACCATAACTCCCTCCACCTGGTATATTGTCTATCTCCTTTTATTTCTTTGGGTTTGTGATCACTTCAAGCAACAGGCTAGGCATTAGCTGACATTCCAGTTTGAGCTGCTGCTTCTCCTTTAGTGAATTGCCAGGATGGGGGGTTGTTTGTTCTCTGGTCTCCACATCTGACACCAGCCTCATATAGCACTGCTGCCTTTCCTGATGAGGGATAATATCAATAAAGCAATACCCCAGAATCCTCTTTAGTGGGGACTGATATAAAGAATTCCTTTAAGCATTATGAAATGGCCATATGTTTCTTCATAGTCCTTATCCACTGGCCTCAGGATGTTTTCAGGTGTTTGAGCTGTGTCTACCTTTCTGCAACTTTCACATTGCACCTACTTGCTTGTGATATTTTTCTTGTTTTCAGCCCCATTTACTTCTCAAAGCTTCAATTTCAGGACCCCGTGTTTTACTTTAAAAGAGTTTTTGGAAAGGGGTTCTTGCCCAAGAGAAGTGGCATGCTGTTTAAAAGACCTTGAAAAGTGATACTTGAAATCTCCATCTTTTTTTGAGTGGTTCCTTTTAACTTCCTTTTACACGGTTCTTGTCCCCATGAACTCATTGCCCACATGGGTCTTGCACTCAGTCACCAGAACTCATTGCTTCTCAAATTTGGCAGGCCTTTGCACACTAATCACTCATGGTATTTGAAAACCATGTTCACAGGGATACAGAGAGGGTGCATTACCTGCAGTGTCTGGTTTGGTGCCTTGGATGTGTAAGTATCCAGACTCTCGCACGATGTCATATACATTCTTCTGCATGAAAGGGTAGAAACGTCGAGCATCTTCCCTACTGAGGCCTACGAGCCATGGTACATAAGCCCCAAGCATTATACAAATCAACCTTCCCAAACCTTGTTTGCCGATGAAAACACAGTTCAGATGCAGCCCTTTCACAGATCTAAAAGTAAGTTAAGGAATAGAAGGTTAAATCAAGCAATTTTCTGTCTCCAAGTTTTCTAGAAAACAAGTCTGACTGCAACTGTGAGAGAAGCACTAGACTGAATCAAATACACAAAGCCCTTCAGGTTCATCATGATTCAAAAAACTTTTTTTCAATACAAAGCATATGAATGCAATTGAATATGGAGGGTTGGGTTATCCCCAAAGGAAATAAAGCAGAAGGGGATGAGAGTCAAGGCAAACAGAAGGCAGGACTATGGAGCAAGAAGGTAGGGTAGGAACTGGAGGCAGCTTTTCTGCACTCATTTCCTTTGCTACTTACTGTGGCAGCATCTGGGCCATGTTTGTGGTAATACGAGATCCCCAGTCTCCTCCCTGTAGGTAGTATTCCTTGAAGCCCAGTCTGTTCATCAGCTTATGAAATATCCGAGCAGTTGCAATGGAGTCAAAGCCTGTAGGTAAAAGAAACACAGGAGATCTGTTTGTCCTAGTGTTCCTCTCTTGGCCAAAGACTGTGACCTGACCGAGGCACGTGTGTGTGGGGGAAGATGTGGGAAGGCACAGTGTGCAATGCTGCTCTGCCTCACTACTTGGAAAGAAAGTGAACACAAGATGAAAGAAATTCAGTGAAAAGCAGAGCTGATTTCCAGTTACCATTGTGTTCCAAATCTCCACAGCCAGCCCCAAAGCCTCAGCCACATGGGCCTGAGTGAAGAGCCAGGCATCTGCATTCACAAACTGCAGTGCCCAGGGGTGCCAGGGATAGTTGAGGTCTTACTCCAAAATCTGCAATTCCAACAGAGCCTTTTCATTGCTTACCTTTCTGGTGAGGGGCCTCTGAGAAGCCATAACCTGGGATGGAGGGGCAGATGACCTCAAACACCACATCACCCTCATTCAAGCCGTGCCTGGCTGGCTCTGTGAGCAGAGGAATGATCTTGTAGAACTCGTAGAAGGAGCCAGGCCAGCCATGGACCATCAGCAGAGGTTGAACAGCTTGACCATGAGGAACATAGGATGGCTTCACATGGATAAAATGGATATCAATCCCTGCCACACATTCAAGAAAATAAAATTAAAGCTCTGGTACCGTCACAGTTTCTGCTCTGGATTCTGAAGAAGGAGGGTGGCAAAATTGTAATTAGCATCTGGAGCAGAAGTTTCACAATCAGCCTACTGCAAGAACATGCCTGGCTGAAAGGGGATGCCTGGTATTGTATCTGTGTCTCATCTTTTACACAAAGACGGAGATATTGACCCCAGCCCCAGATACTGGGGTCACATGGAGATTAGCATCCATCTCCTGAGAAACTGGTCTCAGAGTATATAAGTAGAGCTGCACTTGAATGAATAGCATAACATGGGTAAGACATGCAAAAAACATTACAGTAATTAAAAGAGAAACATGAAAAAAGGCATGATAGAAGTCTAACCTAGAGATCACTTACGTAAAGTCTGGCTAACCTATCGAGACATCATTTATGTAAAGTCTGGTTAAGCTCACCTGGCTAAACTACTGGGTGGTGGGGAGGAATATTCCAGCCTCAGTCTGGCTAAATTTCACAGTTTTCAGAGGTGGCTTCAAGGCAACTGCTGAAGAGCACCTCATTGTTAGTTAGCACAGGTTCAGAGCCAGATGAAGCCCATCTTGAAGCAGACCTCATCTTACTGACACTGTGTAATGGTCTTAATCCCTATAAGGTTATTAATAATAGAGCCTCCAGCAGTGATATTTCACTCATATCACTAAGCTGTTATGCATACAGTTATCTCACATACTGTCACTTCTTACATCTCCCCCTTCTTGCTGTGCAATTCCAAGTGAGACCTGCTCAAGCCACAGAGGCCCCCTCACCTTCAATGGTGGTATGGAAGTGGGGGTATTTGTTCAGCACTTCCACTTGCTTGCGCCAGTCAAACTGATTCCTCCAGTAGGCCACCACCTTCCGCAGGTAGCTGGAGTTGAAGCCGTAGTGGAAGGCGGCCCCTTCCACGTGCGGTGTGAAGCGGAAGTGATCCAGGCGCCGGTGTAGATCCTGTGGAAGGGAGCCCTTCTTGCCAGGCTGGCCAGCTGCTGGCATGTGCCCTATGCCAGGGCAGGCACAGATAGGCTCTCCTGGCTCTGCTGGCTTTTGTATTGCTCTCTGGGACACCACAAGCCCTCCTGAAGAAGTGCCATACGCTGCATGACTGCCTGGTGTTTTTATGTGGGGAATACAATTTTCTAAAGGTTATGAGTCCCCCATGGGCACCCAGGAGTACTGGGTCCTACTCTTGGCTTGCTACTAACTCACTTCAGGGTCTTTGGCACTAGGAGCTTGGCAGCACTGCTAGCGTGGAGAATAAGAATCTCACCTTGAGCTGCTGGCTGCTACTTGGCCAGATAACTAGGGACAGGCATGCAGAGACAGAGGAGCTATGACTCAATCCAGGCCCCATCCCTCTTCAGCCTTACAGCCCTTTCCTCTGTGGAAGCCCCTCAGTCCCGCCCTACTGGTGCCACTGTTGTCCCAATGCCCTCCTGCCCTGCTCCACCATCCACAGACCACTGTCAAAGTCTGCTGCTCAAAGTGTGGCCTTTCTGCAGAAGCCCCAGCTTGCACAGAGGGGCTGCTGTCTCAGAAAGTCTTTAGGGGACATTGCAATGGACTAGAGCTCAAATCACCTTCATAAAGAATGGTAAACCAGAGCATCATCCAATGGAGCTGGGTAGCTGCCCTGGCACATGGAAGTGCCCTGCTGTCACCCCCAAGACATCACCTCGAAGCACTGAGGTGGGTGATGGACTGCGCCCCCCCTTGCAAATTTCCGCCCCTCCTTACCCCCCAGTGAGCGGTACCTCGATTTCTTTGTCAGATGTCTCAATCTTGAAGGGACGGATGCTTTTATCTTCTTTCCCTTTGAGGGGTCTTTCACCTGAACCCCACCACCCATCGCCCATGTCAATAGTCTTGATCTTGCGTCCAGATCTGAGCCAGTAAAGCAGCATCCCTCCAACCCCCAGGGCGGCTGCAGGGACCAGCACTGCATTCTTCTGAGAATATTCAAAAGACCTGGGGAGGCATGAAATTGTTTGTGTTCAACAACAGCAGTGTCAAAGGGACTCTGCTGAGGCTTGTATTCACATCCATTGGGACTGAGCAGGGCCAAATGCCTACAAATTCCAGGCAGTCAGCAGGGACTGGGCACTTCTGTCACTTTTGAAGATCACGGGCAAGATTTGGGGCAGGGTTCTATCTACCAAGGCTTCTTAGGGGTCTCAAGTCCTTGCTGATCAAGACTTGCTGATCACAAGGCCTCCTTGTCCCTTTCCTTGTGAACCAGGGTGCCCAGGGAGACAAGGTTTAATAGGTTATGGGCCAATCTACTTTGAGCCAGGTACTGCAGTCAATGAGACAGTAGCAGCTGGACTTGTCCAGCAACAAAAAGTGCATGGGCAGAGTGGGCTGAGGAGCAGGAAGAGAGACAAAAGTCTTCAGCTGCTGAAGAGAGCTGGATGTGCTGGACATACTCCTCTTGCCAATGCTTTATAGACAGCTCCCCTACAGATTCAATCATCTCTTAGGGCAATCCTGGCTCTCCCCCATAGCTTTCCAGTAAGGTGTGTCTGTTGATGCCCCTATTTCTGTTCTAAACAGCAAGGTCCAGACTTGAGGTGTGGGAACTAACTCACCAGAGCTGGATTTGACAGACATGCAGTCCTAAATGTAGTGTACTTTCCCACCCCTCTGACCTGTGCTTCAAGTTCTTCAGCTTCCCCTGAGGATTAGTAGAGGTGTCTGGGGCTCCTGCAGGGGGCTGCAAGGGGGCTGTGAGTGAAGATTTTGTTGCTGTCATCATCCAGAGTATGGAAGGGATGATGCTGTGCCCCAGCAAGGGCGCTTACCAAAAGAGGAGGTCTCAGCACAGAACAGCTCTTTCACTCACCTGATCTGGGACAAGACGGTCTCCCTACAAAAGGGGAAAAACCAGAAAAATCCTTACAGTCTGACAGTGTTGTCCCATACCAAGCCTTGTGAACAGTGCAAAGAATGTCCCCTGCCAGCACCACTCATTGCCCAGGCATGTGATCACAGGTTGTTTTGCCACCTGGCAACATCTGCCATTATTTCTCCGACTCTTTGGATAGGGTGGACAGAGAGGCGCTCACAAAGCACTGCCTCTGTACAAAGAGACGGTGTTTCTGGGCTGTGCTTTAGCTAGATAATTTGTTGCCATGATATTCCCTCCTTCAGCACAATTAGATAAAAGGCAGTAAACAACTGCATAGGTGTTCTTGCAGTGTTTCATCACGTGAGCAGCTGTGTAACTTCAGCCAGGAAAATGGTTTATTTTGACTGCTGTGTTGCAATAGGTGCACAGCCTTGGCAGGGCCATTCCAAGCTCCAGGGTTATGCTGCTGCCAGCCATGTGGTGTCCATCGTGTTGCAGGGCTGGCACCAGAAGAGTATTGTGGGACCCTTCCCTGTTCAGAGTTTAATGAGCTGCTGTACCTTTGACACTTCTAGCTACTCCTGATTGGATATCAAGCCTTTAGGTCTCCCCTGCCTGCTAGGAAAAGAAAGTATCCTCCTTGGCTCCCTTTAAGACTAGGTAGAGTCTGGTACAAAAGCACAATCTAAAATTTAGCAACAATAGAAGTGACAGGAGAAAGTCTTGTTACTCCGCCTTGTGGAACGCAGCCATATTAGGGAGTTCTTTGGTGTCATAATTATAGTACTTTGACAAAACAAACCAAAACAAATGCCAAAAAAGAAAAAGACTTGATAATCCATGAAAAACTAAGTCCACAGGGTGTTTGTTATCACCTAGAATTGTTTCCCTGTGCTGTCTGCAATGCAAAACCTGGAGCCTGTGCTGGATATCCCAGTAGCCTCCAAGGCAATTTGGTAACAATTGCTGAGACAGCCTATGTGGGATTTTTTTCCTTAAATCGCTTCCAGCCGTGAAAGAACACAGCTCCTAAGGACAAATAACTTATGCAACAGGTAGGAATATCCCCCTGCACTTACATCCTGGAGCTCAGAGGAGTGAAACCAGTTATCAAAGCAATAGCACAAACTCTGCACTGCTAACAAAGCAAGCCTGTCCCAGAAGCAGCTCTCTGAGCGACACAAAACCAGGCTCAGTCGATCAGCACCTCCTCCACACTCATGCTCAGGAGAACACAGCTGCCTGCTCCCACTCTCCCATGACCTGCAGACCCTCCCGAGGCTTTTTCCCACCCCCCACCCCAGGGAGCCCAGTCTGGAGTCTCTCCTCCCCGTGCCGAAGAGATCTCACCATGCGTTTGGAAGGATCTCTCGCCACATGTCTGCTTGTCCTTGTCTGGCCGCTGCTCCGAGTGAGGACACAATCCCAGTTTCTCCTCTGCTGGCTTTCTCTTCCGCAGTGACGTTTTCTCGGGGGCAACGCCAGCTACATCGTCCATGAGTGCCACCTATTGCCTGAGTGTGCAGCTGCAAACTGAGTTCGACAGAGGCAAAGTCCTGCTGGCGGCAGGAACAGCCCTGTGCACCAGCAGAGACTGGATGCCGAATGCACCGAAAGCAACCCCGCAGGGGCTGGCCTCAGGTCCTCGGCTCAGGCTGTGACAACACCGTGTCCTTACAGCAAAGGCCAGTTGGGTTATACAGCCCGTACAGGGCCCTACAGCGGCAACTTCAGCCAGCAGCCTGAGGGAAGGGATTCTTCACTTTCCTCAGCGCTTGTTTGACCACATCTGGATTGCCACCGCCACTTCTGGCCTTGCTGGTAGAAGACAGACTGGAGTGGGCCCTGCCTTGGAGGTGCAGGGCCACCAAGCTGCTGGGGGGCTGCGGTGTGTGGCGTATGCGGAAGGCGAAGAGGCTTCTTCATCCTGGAAAGGGTAAAGGGTGGGATCTTATTGTTGTCTACAGCTAACCAGTGAAAAGCTGAGGGAAAATGGACCCAGAATCATCCTGGAGGAGCATCAGTTGAAGGCCAAAAGGCAAGGACAGAAATTGCAACCAGAGAAATTAAGGTTAGATATGAGGAGAAATTACTCCTCCACGGAGATACTCAGACACTGGGACAGGGCTCCAGAGAGGGTGTGGGATTTTCATCTTTGGGGGCATTCTTAATTTGACTCCTTGTCCTGTCTGACAACAGGAACAAGGCACTGAGCAATCTGACATACCTGTCATAAGCAAACCAGCCAATTTTATGATTAAAGTGAATTTATTAAATAATCAAAGTATAAATTTTGAAGAAGCCACAAGGCAAACAACACCGAGCCAGGCAATCGGCACTGGGTGAACTGAGTTTCAACCTGTATCGGTTCGAATCTCGCCGGTTCACGGCTGCAGTTTCTCTGAGATGTCTTTTTATACTTTTTTCTTCTTTGTTAATTTTATCTTTTCAATACAACAATATAATTTTCCTGTTTTTTCCACCACGTCTGATGACAGTTCCTGAAATTAGTAGTCAATTTCTGCTGTTGGAATCAGTTTTCTGGTGAAAGTATCTTATTGTTGCTTATACATACATGGAACATACATCCTGGAACCGTATTTCTGTATATACACACACATCCTGGAGCTCTGTCAGACAAGGAAATCCTATGGGATGCTTATCTGTGGAATGCAATTGGAATGTACCTTGCCAGGGCTTTATTCAGTCAGAAATCCCTTGAACAGCACAATTTTGGGATCAATTGCTTAGCCTCAGCAAAATGCTGTAATCTTTAAAATTTTAGCACAAATTATTTTGTATCATATACTACATACCTGAACCTGCTCTGGGCAGGTGTTGGGGTGAGCTCACTTCCAGGTGTCCCTTGCAACCTGTATATCACTTGGCTGTGTTCCATTCGCACCCATGATTTGCAGCAGCCAAAACATAAAGGAAAAGTTCAGTTTTTAATTTTCTTCAGAAATCAATGCTATGTTTTAGTTCAGGGACCTAGATTTCATTTTCCTCGTGGTTGGTAAAATCTTCCTGGATGAAGGCTTCTCCTTCATAGGAATTTGACAGCTTGGGCAAATGAGAGTTCAAAGTGTCAGGAAAGTTAATCCACAAACACCAGACGTTTATGTCCAAAAAGGAGACAGAGGAGTCCTGTTACTTTATTTGAATAAAGGGAGAGGCCATGGGCCATTCCCCCGGGGCCTCTCAGATTGTTAGAGGATGCAGCCTCCTTTTTATCCTAATTTCCCGGCCGCATTTCCCTCTCTCTTTCCCCATTGGCTGAGGTACTTGAGAGGTACAGACTTCCCGAATCGCTTAATACAGACCCCCTTCTAATGTATACCTCACCTTTTTCTTTTCCTATGGAATTTATGGTTCTTCCCATTGCTTCTTTTGTCTCTCAGTATCTATGTTTACCTATCAGCAGACCCACAGTTTGTTTGTAAAGACAAATCTATTTCATTCCTTTCAAAAGCCTAAGGAGTATAAGGTGGGAGGAAAGTGAACAGAAGAGCAGTATGGAATAAAGAATACATACATGAAAGAGGAAAGTGAATCACTGACATGTTAAGCACTATGCTCAGTATTTTGCCTTTTACATTTTCAACAAAAATATGTACTTTGCTAAGGACTATTCTCCTTGCTTCCACATGTGACAGAGCAGTGGCAGGGAGATTGTCACCAGGGTTTTATTTGCTTCCAGTCAACAAAGACTGATATTCATCCTTCTTTTACTTTGTTCTGCCTCTCAGAAGCCTCTAGTTAAAGATTCTTTTCCACTATGCTGTCTGTTATAAAGCTTCCAAATAAAATACATCAGTGGAAGGCTTTATAAATAAAAGAGAGAATTACAGGAGGAGGAGGAGGAACAAAAATGAAACACAGCTTTCTAGATTTTTTTTTCTAGCTGTTGACAACTTCTGTTCCCAGGCAAGTACATAGTAAAAGAAGCATTTACACTGCATAAAATCCACAATAACCCTGTTATATATATATGTTTTAATTCGTGCTTATAAGGTTTATATCTGTCTAATATTAAACGTCTGTATAGGATATGAATGCTTTAAAATCCAAAACTGCAGGGAGACTGCATTTCACTGAGAAACAGTTCCAAGAAGGGTAAGGAATGTACCCCAAGCTAAAGATTTCCGAGAAACCCATTATCATATCTGGAAAACCAGCTTAGCAGAAGATGGGCCATCATGGGGAAATCATCCGGCCATTCACACTACGATAAGATATCGGTGACATATCAGGACCATCAATCTCTTCCTGGGAGGATACGAGATTTCATCAAAACTCCATCTCCTCATCGGAAGGACATTGTTCCTCGCTGGAATCACTAAAGAAACCAAATTAAATATCTTTGGACTCTGGACTCTGAATACAAAGTCGCCTTCGGCAAAATAAACTGTATAAAAACCCACTGCTCCGGGACCATGGTGTGAACAGAGCTTCACTGACACCCTGTCAGGTTGCCTGTCACCCAGCTCCGACTCCGGGCTCGGAGCTGTTTTCCCTGCATTGTGGCTTTTTATCCTAAATCTCTGTCAAATTCCCTATAAATAAATTTGTTCTAATTTTTATTATAGGCATCGGCTCGTTTCATTTATAACAATACTGTTGCATGAAAAGTTTAAACTTGTTAGAGGGCGGAGAACTGATCCCTCTCCCCCGCTCCAACATGTGATAAAAATACTGGGAGAGTGTGGGAAGTGTCAGGCTTCCTAACAATGCCCAAGAAAAGCTGATACCCTGTTGGCCTTCTCCCAATGATTGTTATTAGTTCCAAAATTTAAAGATCAGGCCCGAGACAAAAAACTGTCAGAACCATCCCCAAAAGGTGAACTGGGAGTGGGGGGTAAATTCGAATATCCCAAAAACTCACTCAAAATACGTGGAAATTTAGTTTCCCTCTATTTTCAATGAAACGTTGCCTAATACTCGTGCACTGCCTCCTTCTGGTGCCAGTGAATATTAAGCCTTGCCTGCCACTAGAGGCCAGTGGCGGAACTGCTGCTGCTGGAAAATTGCTTTTATTATTTTTCAAGTTTGTTGCTTTAGTATACCCTCTCCAGCCAAGAGACTGGGTGTTCGTCCAGATATGAATAAAGTCAGCTGTAAGCAAAGAAGAACACAGAGGAACTGCACTGGAAGCTGCAACAAAATACAAAGACATGAACTATTTAATGTATTTTATTGTAAAGTTTTGCATTTCCAGAGCAGTGTTCCCAGTATACCAACACTGTTGTTTGTTCCTGGGTTAGTCAGCTATCCGAGCAAGAGCTTGTATGAATTGTAATAGAAAGTGTGGCTTCATATGCCAAAAGAATAAGTAAGTAAGGAAGTAAGTAAGTAAAAGAGAGGGATGTCTTTTTCACTGAGGACCACTCTAACATCACACTGATAGTTGGTTATTTAACAAATTAAAAGTGAAAAGGTCTCAAAGGACGGCTGGCTACTCCAACTTGTTTTGCCTACATAATACTGAGAATACTCATCAATAGTATTAAAAACTAGATAAGATAAATTTCATTAATAATTGTCACCTTTTTGACTGTTGTTATTACTATGTTTATATTCATATATGTTTATGTAAGTTTATATGATATTTGTTTGGGTTGTGGGGATACCTGGACATGTAATATTATGGACTCGAAAAGGCAAGGTGGCCTAGATTGAAGTTGCTAAGCCATCTTGGAGCCCGGCTTACAAGTCCAAGTATCAAAAATAGTTGTGTAAATTATCTAATGTTAGAGAACATTAAACTTTACAGTGCTGCCTCCAAAAACACACTGAAATCATGGATGGTCTGCTGGACTCTTTGGGTGCTGAAAGACTGCTGCATGAATTCCCACCCCCCAGAGCCTGATTGTCCTGCAGATTTTGGATTCACAGGGTAGTGGGGGGAATGAACTGCATAAAAAGATATTAGCTAGGTTTTATTGGTATAGCAATTGCCCATTATGCTTTCCTCTTCTTTCCTTTCTACTCTGTCTGCTGGATTGGACCAGGAGAGGAAAGGTACCCTGATTAGACTGAAAGAGGAGAGGTCCCAGTGCAGTGGTCCCAGTCAATGTCTTGAGACATGGAGTGGTTGTCAGAGACTGGGTAAGTTTAGTGTCTTGAGCCATTTTTTGGGGCGTTTGGAATGCTTGTGTGTGCTGCTAGGTGAGCCAGCACCCTACCCTGCCCCCAGACCCCCCAAGCACTGGCAGAGCTATCAATCAATCAATCAATCAATCAAATTGGGG
>VXAD01008914.1:3620767-3703019 GCA_013399195.1 Dicrurus megarhynchus | reverse complement strand
TTTTTTTTTTTTTTTTGGACTATCTGTATGGCAGGTGGGGGGGGCGTAGAGGTGGACAGATACCACCTCATACAGAGCAGAGCAATTATGACCCCACTATCACCAACAGCAAAATCTTCATCATTTTGAGAGAAGGAGCATTTCATCTGCTTGAGACACCTCACATTTAGACACAACTTCTCTAGCTGACAATGCATCCTTTCCTTATCCAGATCATTGCAGTTCTCTGCCACTGGAGTCAAAAGTAACAAAACAGATGAAGATAAAGCTGTTTTTTAAAAAGTCACCTGACCACAGGATTTGATAACTTCACTATAAATCTGTGTATATATATGAAGATGAGGAAGCTTGGGAGAGGTTCAGAACAACATAAAGAAATGAAAATAGGCATACTTTGGTTTGTGGGGTATTTTTTCTGCCCACTTCTGGCATGGAATACCCCTCCAAGTCTTGGCTTCTGTTCCTCTGTAGTCCATCCCAATCCCTCTTTTACACTGCATAAGGTAAACTGAAATGGAATCAAATTTGTTAATTCAGCGGTGTTACAACATTCATTTCCTGGTACTGAAAATCTGCAGATATAACTGAAGTTCATATGTACATGATGAAACATGTTTTACTCATGTTTTGAACCTCTTGTGCCTGCAAACATTATGATTCTATAATGTATTTTAAAAGAAATTGGTTACAACTACTAGGCATCTAATGAGAAAAAATTCTGAAGCATTGCTATAAAGCTAATAAAATCAAGTCAAGAGATCAGCTATATCAAGTTACAGTTGTTTTTGACATGCAAAAAATACATGCTTCTACTATCGTAATACCGGGATAAATAGGAATGTCTTTCACCAGCAGCTGGAGATTCTTTGAAAGGCATTGTTCATAAGCACATTTGCAGTGTGGGCATCATCTAACTATCCCTTTAAGCCAGAAAATATTAAGTGTATCAAAATACACTTGTCACACAAGTGCCTCCCAAACCTTTGATTCCTCTTAGCCTCAGACTATCCCAGGCATTTTTCTAGTGGGATTCAAAGGCAGAGAGAATGCAGATCTTATTGATGGTGCTTTTATTGGCAACAGACACTGAAAAATCTCCAGATATTCAGGGCACTGATCTTGATTTCCCCTTCCTTTTCCCCTTTCTTGCTTGCACAAGTAGAATCTCCCTAAACCTCAAAATATAAAACGGAAATGTTAGAGCAAGGACAGGAGAGCAATCTGATAGAAAAAACTGAGCCTTGCTGGAACACCTTGCAACAGTTACTGCCATCACACTTTGTGGCTGGGACAACGAATGTCTGTGCTGTTTTTCTTGCTAAAAGGAAGCTGCTGCCTGGCTTGTCAGGGTACTTCTGGAGGGACCAAAAGTCTAGTCACTGGTGCTTCAACACTGAGACCCAGGACCCAGCATGTCTGTCACTGGTCAATAGCCTTGCCCATGCACTTTCTGATGTTGCCAGGTTCCTCCTAAATTGTTTTAGCCTGTCTAAATAATAAAGGTGGACACATCTGACACCCAGGGAGAGGTGGTGGAGACTATGTAACTGGTTTGGAAGGAAGACAACAAGTAACTTCCCAGGTCAAATGGCACATGGAGACTGCCATGGATCTAGGCCTTGGTATTTGATCCTTCTTGAACAGCATTTTTAGTAACGTGGCTTCTTCCTGTTTGGCCCCCAAATTCTCTATTAGTTTTCTGTCCTGTACAGAAATTTGCTCCAGCACTGCAGCAGAGAACAGAAGGATGCCATTAGAATAGGCTTGATGAGTAAATATGTAGCATCTTACTGTACACATACTTCTCTTCTCATAAAGAACTGTGTCCGTGCTGGTGAACATCACCGTCATTTTAGCATTTTCAGCCAGTGTTAAACACTCTAGCTTTTTCCTGGTGAATAGGAAAGCCCTGTTGAAATTGAGAAGGAAGCAATATTGACATAGGAAGCAGTATTTTAAATTCAATTCAAATTATTCAACTCATAACTATTTTTCTATAAATTATTAATTTGGTAGCACTGTCTGCTATTCATTTTTATCTTTCAGATACTGCACTCAGTATTTTAGGCACTGAGTAAGAGGTTAGTGTTATCTACTACTCTCAAGTGGCTCACTTATTCCGGATATATGACTACATGAATAAGTTATTGTATGGGGAACTAGAAACTGCTTTGGCAAAACATTATCAGCAGCATCCTATCTGCTCAGGTTAGTGTCTGTCCCTACAATGGATTAGAAAACTTTCACTCTTATGAAACAAAATAGCATCCAGCTAAAGAGGCTCAAGCAGCTCTCCGTGTAATGTTGGATAAGAACGGGAGCTTGAACATTTACTATAAAATGAGTAGTACATTGTATATCCACTCTTTCCTTGATCTTGTGGTAGTTTATGGGTGGAGATAAGTCACAAGCTAAAGGCACAGGCGTGGGAGACACTGCTGTAGGCAGAGCTGCAGCAGAATGGGGATGTTGGTTCTGAGCAGTGGTAGGAATGTATCACTCATATGCAGACACCCACCATGGCACAGTTTTAAGGTCCAATGGAAATTACCTGCAGGTTAAATTTCTTTCTGCTTCACATTTCTCCGCACATTCTTTTTCATTATTTGTCTTGTAAAACTGTTTATTTCGAGTAAGTATCCAAACACCATCTGTTCTTAAATAGTCATCCAGTATATCTCCTTTCACTAGGAAGAAAGGAAAGGAATCAGACATTACAAATAAGAATTCTGCAGTTAAGAAGATTCGTGGATTTCAGTCCCATTTTCCATGTAGCTCAGACAGGTGAAGACACAATTTATTTTGCATAATTCTGGGTAAAAGATGATAAACTCTAAGGTAATTTCTCCTGACACAATCACAGCTGAATGACTGCAACATGTCATGGGAAAAAAGCAGCAGAAGAAAGATGTCGAGGCAGTTCTGATTAGAGTTATGCAGGAGTTTGAAGGTAAAAGCAAGAAATGTGAAACAAGAGTGAGGGGGAACAGAGAGAGCGACTAAGTGGTGTCAACACCAATTAGAGAAAGATGAAGGGAAGTGATACCCATATCAAAGTTTTGGAGAAGCATGAATGAAGTGGATGTGAGATTGTGACCTGTCATGTGGGTTGTGCAATCCCTACAGTTTTATTGGTCACTGCCTAGTTGTTTGTCCCAAGAAGTCCTGCCCTAGAGCAAGAAACATCAAACAGAAAGTTGCTATATAGCCTTTTACAGTGGCCACCATTGTTTTATTGTTATGGGTTGAGCAGACTTAGTAATGAAATTGTCAGGCTACATCTCTGTTGCAACAAATTAACCCAAGATTTTAAATTAGTAAATCAATTAGTATTATTATATCTGAAAACTGCATGTGCACAAGATTTATATGATGTACCTGCTAATACATTTAACACACCTCTAAAATACTGTTGCTCACAATGGAGTTTGCCATCTAATTGACTTTTTTTTTTTTTGTGTCTATAAAGCTTCTATGTTTCTGTTCCTAATTTCTAGAAGAGTTTATTTCCATCTCCAGCATCAGGTTACAATGTTACACAAGTGATATGGTTTAATTATTTCATTTTTTCAATCTAGATTATTATTGACAGATGCAGGAAGTTCATAATTTTGTACAGCATTCTCACAGGTAATGTTGTGAATCTTTCATTTGTGCACTCATATTAGGGCTGAATTCACTGCAGCATCACTCCAGTGTTATTAATTCCCATGACATATGGGCCATTCATCACCTACCTCCATATGACACAGATTCACACAAAATAAAAGGTATTTGGGCCACTAACGAAAGTAAGATGATTAATTGCCTGAGGGCATTTTCTGTGTCTTTTTGCAGAGTTGGCTCAATGCTATAAAACCCACATGTCTTAAGAAATCCCTGACACTGAGGCTTCCGATATCTAATCCTACTGTTACAGCAGGACTATGTGGAGCACCAGTAGTCTAGATTACTAATTTCTCCTGATGGATTTAGTGAACAAGTGCTTCCTCTCCTGAATTTTTTCCAAAGTTAACTGAGGTCACTGTTCCAGGGGACCAGGACAGGAAAATACTCCTTTCCAAACTTTATTGACTCATCTTAGAACTCTGTTTCTCCAAAGAGCTCTACTTTGGATACTATTACTTTTCAGTGACTATAAGAAAAAAAATATATATTTATTACAGTTGGTTTAAGAATGATTACATGGGATTTTGGATGACATGCATAGGGAAAAAGGCAACACATTGGCAGAAGCTTAGATAATAGAAAGGAAAAGGTGATGTTGGTTGCATGAAAAATGCTGCAAAGTGTAAACTTGAGGAAAAAATATAATAGATTTAAAATGCATCAGGGAATGTTTTAGTCTGACTAAAATCTTTATAAACCCACACATGGCACTTGATAATTGAACAGAATATTCAAATATATGTGAACAAACTCATTTCTTCCTTTACATATGCATCTTTCCAGATTTGACCAGTACTAACCCAGAAGACATAAAAATTGGTTTTTAAGGCAGTTGTGGATCATCACTTTCAAGCAAGTCAGCTAGAGCTGATAACAATGAACAAATAAACCCCCCACTTCCTTAGTTGTCTTTCATAACCTGACACAATCATCCAATGATATGTCCCTGGTATTCTGACCTTAAGTGTCTGAAGTATTCAAAACTCATGAAAACTGTACTGATATGTATTCATCAGTACTTTTAAAAAGTCATTTAAGTGCCATGCAATTATATGTAATTTCAAAGTACAAGAGAGTATGGTATCTGACTGAAATCTGATTGAAATATATACTACACATGGAATATTTATTTACAGAATTTGCAGATAAGCTTAAAATTCAGATATTACCACTAGTGGAACACCTGTCTTCTTTTGGAATTGTAAAAAAGAGTTCTGAACATATTCCTGGAAAAGGTGATCTAGGTTACTGAAGAGTACATTTCTACCTACTGCCCTCGGGAAAACAAGGGAGAACGTTTTATTGTAAGTGTTTGAAAACAGAGAATGTGAAATTGCTGGAATATAAAGGAACCTGTTCATTTTTCATTTTGTTTTAAATATTCTATTTCAAAGCTTTAAAACTCCGATCATAAAGGATGAAGATCAGTATCACTGTGCTTAACAATGCTTGGCAGTAAACACAGCTTTACCTTTAGCATTTGATCCACAGCGTGCTGAAATCAGAGATGACTTCTCACTGACTGCTATGGGTTTTGTACAAGCCTTTGACAGGCTGCTTCCCAAAGGTGCCCCCATCTCTGGACATGGGAAACGTTTGCCAGGAGCCAGGAGTTGGTCATGCAGACACCAAAGTTGCTGCTCTTTTGGTGTCGCTGATGAACATGACCGTGGAACAGCACAGCTCTCACTTTATTCTACAGCAGCTCTTTCTGACCAGCAAGGCCCAAATCCATCATTGTCCAGGAAATGAGTGACACATTGACTTAGGGATCTACCTTCACCACACAGAGCTTGCTAGTGTTTGGCCCCAGTCTCACCTAGGCAAGCAGAAGGCAAAGGACTCTTACCTGAGCTGAGACAGAACAGAAGGAGAAAGGCAGCTTTGCTAATCCCCATTTTGGCCCAGCTGGAGGATGCTGGAAGTTGTGTGTGTCGGTGCTCAAAGTTTTATTGACTCGCACTGGAGTGAGGCAGCATCAAACAAACAAGGCAGGAGGATTAAGTTAATCATTCTCCTGTGCTGTGCCCCCCTTGCCATGGTGTGTCTTAAAACAACCTTGAATTGGATGGATTACCAAATCAGTCTCAATAATTTCTGCTGGATACTGGGAAGTGTGAATGCACTTTCTTCTTTTGTGGGACATGTTTTTTTTTTTCTCAGATTGCTTGGCATCACTTTGCTAAGGTAAAGATGAGGATCATAGTGGTGGAAAGTATGGGAACAAGACACAATCCACACATCTAATTCTATATAGTCCTGCATATTCAGCTTTAGGTCCCAATAGTATTTTCAGTCACAGACTTGGACTGCTTTAGATTGGAACTGCCTCTGATTTATGCTCTTGTGTAAGTCCCCCAAAAGAGACCATGATAATGCTAACTCTGTATCAGAATTGTTTTTAACAACCTCCAATGCCCTTTCTGGAGGAAAGAAACTTACTTCCCTCAGCTTTTTTCCATTTCTGGTTTAGTTTTTGTTCATGACTTGGGAGGCAGCATTCACTTTGGTTCAGTGTATGATGTGCCTTTGACCTCCAGGCAAAGCTGCTGATATCTCAAGTCTGCCCAGACCTCAGGGTGTATGCAGGGTGTCCCACGCATTTCAGCAACATCTGTCAAGTCTGTCAACCCCATGGGGCTCAGCTAAGGCAAGCCAGGCATTCCCAGCCATAGTGCCTTTGGGAGTTTCAGCTGGTTTGCCTGGCCAGTCCGGGTAGCCTTTAGCTGGGATTGGGAGAGCAGATGAGAACGATAGTTGGGAGGAAGGTGGGAGCCCTGCATATTCTCCTTTGTGCTGGGAGTCACCTGGGGTAAAGGCAGTGGTCAAAAGGTACTTGCCTGCAGGGCACAAGTGGGAAATGCACCCTGGGCTGCTGAGGAGTCAGTGGGGAAGTGGCCTTTTTGCCTCAGCTTTGTGGCACTGCAGAGGGCTCTCAGTGGGTAGCCAGTGTGTAACCTGTAGTGAGAATAGGCAGGAGTGACACCAGTAGGAAAGCAAGGGTTTGGTCTTGTAACTGTTTTGTGGTGAGTTGTGTCTATGTGCCAACACATCCACAGCTCATCTGCACCCCAACTTCCACAGTCAGTGTTTGAGCATTTCATTCAACCTGGATCATATCTGGCAGACGGATATTCCTACAGGGATGTTCCCACAAACCTTCAGGAAATTAGTGGTTGGACCAAGAAAAGAACGAAAAATTTGCCTTCCATGAAGACATTCATGGTGGAAGCAATCACCACTTATTTCTGCTTTGCCAGACAGCATGTCTGTACCTTCCAACCAGCATGTCAGCACATGCATAGATGAATCCTGGGGACACATGGCTGTGGAAGAGACAGGCTGTCCTCATGGAAGCCAGGAGTAACTCAGGGAGACATTATGGGGACATGAATGGGAGAAAGCAGGACTAGAGGACCATTCGGGGGTGGGGAGAAGGGCATGCAGGACCTGAAGATTTCCCAGTTTAATACAACGGAGAGGTGAGGTCACCAAGAGATGTGGTAAGACGTGATGAGCAGGGATGTAAACTAAAAAAGGGGAGCCAAGCCTCGCCTTTTCTGTCATTGACAGCATTACCTGCTCTGTCCTCAGATAGTAAACGCCATAGACTACAGATGCAGAAGTCTGAAACCACTCTAGACCTGCTAGCGAACAGCATGGAAACATCCTTTCTCTTGGATTTAATTTAAATCTTAGAACAATCAAAAGCTGAGAGATTTTTATGCCCGTGTTCTACTAGCAACAAATAAAATCACATCTTTGCTGATGAAAACCACACTGTAATCCCAGTTTATGTTATGTGAGATTTTCTGGAGAACGTGCTGTGCTGACAATGTCCAGAAGGGTGCAGCAGACGATAGCTTTTGGAAAAAGTGGGTGACATTAAATCCCTAGCATGAACAGAAGTGTCAGTCCACACTCAGGATACATTGTCAGGTGATGTTTGTCCACAAGCTAGCTCATACTGTAGCTCTAGTTTGTAAGGAAATTTGTTGTATGCAAATATGCTTTGCTTTTCTTTCTCAGTTTCTCCTTTCCTGCCTCAATACAACAGGTTTCAAGTTGATTGGTTTGAACTTACGTAAATAGGTTCAAAAGCTTTGTTTTCTCAATGCAATACTCCATGTAGGGAAGGCAGCATGCAAGTGTGAAATACAGATTAAAAACAGAATGAGAAAGAGTGAGCAGAAAAAAGCCAAGTGTAATATTATCACTGTAAGGTACTGAAAAACATAATAAAGGTTATGTAAAGGCAGTGAAAAATAGAGACATTTCTTTGGAGCAAATAAACACCCACAATTTGTGAGAAAATAGACAGATTTCATCAAAATTAGGAAAATTAGAAGGAGAAGAAGTTACTTGATTGAAAAGAAAATTAAATATAGATAAAACAAGTGAGAGTAAGTTTAAAATAATGTTCTTAAAATTAATTTGGAAAAACACAGATAAAGAGCTGCACAGTAATGAAGACAAACAAAAGAAAGAATTTTAATGTCCAGTGTCAAATTATAAAATACTTTCATTAGGCTTTCACCTTGGAGAAAGAGAGATTTGTCTGCTTGCTCATTCTTTACTTTTGCTAGAGAACATCATGCAGCCCTGCTGCACTGGCTTGGAGTGTGTATTTTCTTTAGGAGTTGAGCAGAGGACTTGTTAGTCACGGTGCTACTTCCAGCCACTGATTCACCAAATTCTGTCAGTGGAACCAGAGGGCTTTTAGACAGGCCTTGTATGAGTTTTAATCACTCTGTACTGGGCACTGGTGAGGTCACACCTCAAGTCCCGTGTCCAGTTCTGGGCCCCTCTCTCCAAGGAAGACATTGAGGTGCTGGAACAAGTCCTGAGAAGGGCAACAGAGCTGGTGAAGGGTCTGGGACACAAGTCTGATGAGGAGCAGCTGAGGGATCTGCGGGTGTTTAACCTGGAGAAAAGGAGGCTCAGGGAAGACCTGAAATTTTGCCTGGGGAGATTGTCAGATCTTCACATCTGGAAGCTTCAGAAACAGGTTTGATAAACATCTGACAGACATTTTAGATCGGTACATGTTCTTATGCCACAATGGTTGAACTCAATAATCCCTTTTGTTGCCTTTTTCTTCTCATTCTGTGAATTAGATTTGTGACACCTAAACAATTCCTCAAAACAGCTGTAGTGCAACTCTCCATAAGCCATTAGCAATAATCCTTCTTTCTCTGTGGAATGGCTTTTGCACCTTCTGTCTCCTTCTCCACTGATATACTCTCACAGCTTACAGACATGAAAAGAGGAAATGCACTTCCAGGACCCCAGACCCATTCACTTAAGAGTTGGGCTCGATGATCCTTGTGGGTCCCTTCCAACTCAGAATGTTCTGTGATTCTTAAAATACTCACATTCCCACATCACTGTGTCCATTACCCACCTTGGTTATACCGACGTGCCCTGCTCAGCTGGCAGGCTGCAGTTCAGTGCTGTGGGTCACCTCTTAGAGCACTTTGATTTCCTTTGGGAAAAGTGCAGAGCACTTGAATCCTTGCCTCGGGAAGCCTGACTGATCAGAATAACTGTCTTCAAAGAAAGAAGAAAAATCTTTTCCAAATCACTCTGGGAACACACAGAAATCTCATTTCTCAAGACATCTCCAGTATGAGCCTAGAAGCAACATCATTTCATTCGAGTGACAGCTTCCCCTGCCCCAGGGGCACACCAAGCACAGTTGGTTTGCCCCTGCTTTTCACAACATAATTGCAACTTCTGGAGTTGCTTCACCTTGACAGCTCTGTTGTTTTCAGCTGGAGTGCCCCCCAGCTATGATGAGAAATGCAAGTCAGACTTGTTTAGGCCTGATCCCTGGCCTCTGCCAGTTCTGCAGCTAAGGAGGGAGAGTTTGTGTCCTGCTGGCATCCACCAAACTGGGCTCTGGCTCCCACATAGCTCTGCTTTCCTGCCTCAGGCTCTCATACACCCAAGTTCTTAGCACCAGTACCACAGGCATTACCAGCATACTCCCAGCTCTGCTGAAAGCTCTTTACTTGGAATAGCTGGATAATGAATTATCAGATAATAAAATGCTATAGAAAAACACCTTGACTAAAATGACCTTGCTAAATAAGAGACTGATACTCACTTTAGTCTATATGACCCTAACATATTGGTATATGAATGAGGCCTACCCAAAGGACTGAGTATTCTCACGGAGTGTATTCAGAGGAAAGATGCCCTTTGCCATAGTCATAAACAACTGGTTGTCCAGGCCTAGCTCTTTCTGAAACTGGAGATTGCTATAGCTTTCTACCTTTGAGGAGGGTTTGAAGCACGGAGTTCATTTCCTCCTACAATTGTGTGTTCCCATTTTTTTCCCCTGCACGTGGATACCAACAACTGAATCTTTAATTCGAAATGGAGTGCATACACCCAAGTTTGTGCCCTTTCCTATACCAGTTGAAGTGGAAATGAGCCCCTCAAAGCCACCTAGTCAATCTCCTTTCCCTCAAACAGAATGAACTCTACATCCTTCCTGCTTCTTGAACAACCACGGGTTAAAAACCTCCCAGGACACCCCTCTCAGGAAAGCAGTTAACAACTATCCTTACTGTTAAGGCTTTCCCACATCTAACCTAAAGGGTTTTGCCTTAGTATAGTTCTTTCACATCTTACAGTATGTGGGAAATTAGCAAGGCATCAAATAGTAGAAGTGCAAAAAAATAACCCAGAATAGTACAAGCTTCATAGTTCCTACTAGTTCCTCTGCGTGGATGGGTTAGGTTTACATAATACAGCAAATATAATGGCTGGTATTTTGAAATGCATTCAGACAACTGGATGCAATACTAAGTTTGAGCTATATTCAGAACACCTCGAGTAAAACACACATAAATAATACACATATTTAATATTCGTATAAATGATACATATTCATTCCATATTAATGATAAATATCAGCATTGCTAAAGCAAGCAGGCATATGATGGTAGTGCCTCAAAAAGCTGTTTGATTACACGTATCTGAGCTGACATTATTGTGATGACTGCTCATAGTGTCTCATAGCCCTCTGCAGAGCCACAGTCTTATTTATGGCCACTCCTGTGACATGTGGCCAGAGACTCTTCACTTGTGCTCCAGTTGTACCAGCCATGCTGCTCTTTATCCCAGGAAAGCTTTTACACAAGCTACGCAAGAAGGGCTGCAAGGGCTGCACCCCTGATGTTTACTGTGTTGTTCTTGTCTATCCTTCTCCCACAAGTGGTCCTCAGGCATTTTCACGGTAGCTGCAGACAAAGTCAGAGACCTGCTGGTGCTCTGACATGATAGATGATAAATACCCTCCTGGCAGATGGTAAACTGTAAGATTTTTTCTTTCTCCCTGCCTTCTGTCTGGTTCTGCCCACGACGGCTGTGACGGTGACGGTGACGAGACAGGACGGACGGGACGAGAGATTTCTGAAGTCAGGTCTTAGAGCATGAGTTTTATTGTAGAAGGGCAGGGGACCTGCTAGGAGCTGCCAGACGCAGCTCAAGGCAGGTCAGAAGGCAGAGAAGAAGAATACAGAATACAGAGCAGAGTAGGAATACAATACAGAATAAAGGTACAGAACAGAATACAGAACAGAATAGAATACCTTTTTTCCCGTTTACATCTCAATAAATCATCTTCTGTGCTGAATATTCTAACTTACATCAACCAATCTAGAACAAGCTACAAATCCTATAGCATTTACATATAGCCTATAAGAATCATTGTATTACCATATGGCGTTATATTTTAAACCCTAAAAACTGCTTTTTGGACCCTCTGCCAAGTTGGCAGGGTCTGCTCTGACCCTTGGACCTTTCTGTGGGCAGAGGGTATTGTTTCATCAAAGGGGATTAGTTTGAGTCGGCTATACCATTGTTTTTCAGTGATTCAGTAACTGAGGTTTGGTATCTCAAAGCTTGTTTTCATCTCAATCTTGCCTAGAGTTTCTATACTCCCAGCATCTTTTTCTAGGCACTCATAATTACATGGTTTTCTTATTTCATTGAGCCCAACATCAAACCTTGGGCTAAGGGCTCACTTCCAGAACTTTAGTTCACAAAAAAGCCTGTCCCAGGATGACTTCACACGAGCAGGTCTCCTACCCCTGCTGTGAATCATTCTCAGGCAGGGAGCGTGGCAGCTCCTGCAGCCAGCTGGGAGAAGGCTGTGCTGGGGAGCCACCTGAGCCAGAGAGGGACTTCCTGTGCTTTGGCTCCTGCACCTCCCTGCTGCAGGGATTGCTAGCTGGAGACAGCCAAGGTGGGAGCAGGGAATCAAACAGGAAGGCACAAACCCTTTCCTGATGCAAGGACCATGGAGAAAACTGTTTTGCTCCCCAAGGAACTCCCCATGGGCCTGTCCCACCCCTAGATAGGAGCCCTGGGGGTCACCAGGGTAGCCCCAGCGTTGGGCACTTGGCACATTGCCGGGGGATGGGGACGGGCTGAGGCCATGTGAGTGGGCCTGGCTTTGTGGGGCCCATGGCTGGTCAGGACTGTCGGGTGCTGGAGACCAGCCCTGCTGCAGCACCATGTGTCATACAGGGGCTGACATGTTGTCCTGGGCCATGGGGGAGCCCTGTGTGCAGGGACAGCCAGGGCTGGTGATGCCGGACAGCTATAGGACAGGGAACTGAGGAAACAGGAGCTTATTTGTCTCCATCTTGCACCCATGCCATTACTCTGTCATCCCTCTCCTCTGCACCTCTCCCTAGACTGATCTGTCATCCAGCTCTGCAGGAAAGAGTCTAAGGTCAGAGGCATTTCTGTAGAGAAAAATCTGCAAATGCAGTTTCATTCAGTGGAGAAACTGAAAGTTCAGGACACCTGACTGCGTCTTATCTTTACTTGCACAGATGCACAAATGCATCACCAACAAGGACCTTTTTTCCTGATTTTTTTCCATGCTTACGTCTACTGTGACTTTTCCTGCATGGTGCTGGGCAGGGAGCTGGACTGGCACTGGGAAAACTGGTGCAATCGCCTCTTACAGCCCTCAGGAAGAACTTACTCATTTGTGGAGACATTTCACTGAGCAAAGAGATAAAAATCTGCTATGACATCTATTAGTTCATGTTTTATTTGGTTTCAAGTAAATGTCAAAACTGACCATAAGAACAAAACAAGCTACAATGCTGGACAATATTTTACATGCAAAATGTATAGACTACATAGCTCTACATTCACCTTGTTTCTTTCAGATTTCTCAGGTATTACGTCTCAATTTATTTTTCTGTTCTAAACTAAGGTTCCCTGTGAGGGAAATCTTGTTCCTTCTCATCTGAGAAGAACGCTTCCCATCCAAAACTCTCCTTGCTTCCTGGCAGATGTGGTAGTGATCAGCTGCATATGCTGTCACAGGTGACTTGTCAGTGACTGAGATTCACTAGCACAAAATAAATACCGAACAAGTGTGATGGCAACATACATTTAATTTAAATGAACTGTCAGCAGTCAGCTCAGAGCAGAAGTAGGAGCTAATGTTGTCTGGCAAAATGAAGACAATATATTGTTTGCCCAGCTGTAATTAAGAGTGAAGGGATCTTCGACATCTTCAACTTCTGCTCTCCTGCAAATCTGAAACTTGGCTTGTGTTGTTGGCAACTGGACTTTCTAGCAAAAAAAAAAAAAGAAAAAAAAAAAAATTAGTACTCTTTCCTGTAAAGGATGAGTTTTTAGGAAATCACAAGAGCTGAAACTTTCACTGTAAAACCACTCTAGAATACATGCTTTTGGATATAGTCCCTTTTCGTAACAGTCCTATTTTCCTTGGAAACAACTCTACTTGACATTAAATTCCTACAGCAGAAGCTACTGCCCTTTATATTAGGACATGCTGGCCAATCCATGCTGTAATGAACTATTTTTATACTCTTCCCTTTGCTGATGTAAGGTCATGCCACGTTCTTCCCTGATGAGTTAGCAAACAGCTTCTTAGCACCATTATCCTCTGTCCTCTGTGCAGCTGTTGCCCAGGTTCTCCTCGTGCTTCTCCTCTGCTTCTGGAGTTTCAGACTGTCAGATTATGCAGATTTGTTTCTTGAGACACTATGCTTTTTTCACAGAAGAGACTGAAACAATACAATCTTTAGCTGTGTTGCTTCTTGGCTAGAGACACTAGGAGGAGGTATTTGCGTGAAGAAGGGTCTAAATTGTCTGCCTGTTGTGAGAGGGAAGAGAGACCTATCTACCTAAAGACAGAAAATGTTTTCCTTTCCTCTTCCCCTGCAATCAAACCTCCGTGTGTGGGAACACATCCAGGGACAGAGTGCTCAGGAAATGATAAAGAAAGCAATGCAGCCCCTCAACCACCTGCAAAACTTGCAGATTTAGGGACTTGCAAAAGCCTTTTTAAGATTTAGCCCGACATTTGCAAATTCAATGCATACTTAGGTACCCTGGGAAAGAGGCCTTGATGTTCAGAGACATTGTGCAAATGTGATTTCTATTCTGCAGCCGGGCTTCACATTAACAATGCAAAACAAGCCCACTTGATCTGGCACACTAGAAATGAATTTAGCTGTCCATCTTGGGAATCCTTCCAGAAAATATATTAGCTTTAATCACCCTTTTCACAGGGAGATAGAGTGTGGCTTATGTTTGAAAAATATATTTTCTTTCAACGACCTTATCTGCTGCTAGAAGAAGGGAGAAAAAGAGGGTTGCTACTAAAGCAGCATCTAGGCTTTTGTTCACAGTCAAGGGTGTTTGGTATTGCTATGATAATATGTCTGGCAAATAAAGTGTGCAGCTGGATCGGAACACTATTTAAAATTCAGCAGCTCAGCTGTGTGGCTCGGTCAACAAATTGTTCCTCACACTGAGCAAAAACTGCGCTTTTTCATCCACTTTCATGGTACACACTTCTAGTGGTCAGATGAGCAATTTATCTAGAATTTAGTAGAACTTAAGCAAAAAGTAAGCTATGACCAGATCTTCTTTAGAAAGCTTATATACATCAGTAAAAACATCCATAAAAACGGGGTTTTAGGAGTAGAGAAAGTACATAGAAGTGCAGATTATGCTGGGCAGGGCACAACCAGCACCTGCATTACTGTGAACTCTTCCATAACTACATCTACTTCGGGGTGTTTTTGTCACCTTAACTGCATGAGAACAACTAAGGTGGAAAAGTCTGTCCATTCAGTTATCTTCCGAAGATGTGGGAATCATTTTGAGGAATGAGAATCCTTTGATTGTCAGGGTTCCACCCCTTGCAAATAAAGGTGGAAAAAACTTTTTATTTGCTTGTTCATGCTGTAATGGTGGTCTAAGAGCATGGGCAAGATGATTTATGGGTGGAGTTAATATTTTTCTCTTAGATCAACTATTATGGTTGAAAAAATGAGACAAATTTTGTGCACACAAGTCCTTCCTTGGGCCTTAAAGCTCATCTAATTTTTACAGCCATGCCAGCTGTAAAAATAGGTTGGGCCAATAAATGTAGTAGCAGGAGAATCAAGAGATACAAAGGGGTGAGACAGAGCAGGTTGGTTCACACACACTGCAAGAGCTTATTATTTACTTTGAAGAAAGTCTTTTTGTACGGACTTCATCAGAATACTAAAATCTGACCTGGCTAGCCAATTCCACTTTATAATAAATATGCAGAGACCAACACTTTTGATATGATCCTGGAATTACACATCATCTAGAAGTATTTCAATATTGTTTTAAATTCTTTTTTTTTCATTAATGTTCTAAAAAAAGCAGGACTTGTAACAGAATCTTATTTTCTCTCTGATGCAAGTGATCTCACACCAAATTGCTGACTGGATTTAATACAAACTTTTTTAAACAAGAACATCTGGCTGAAAGAGGCTAATCCTAGAAAATTTCTGTTCAAGAGCAAAACGACATTTTAAACCATTTTTTACTTTTGTACAATAGCTGGTATAAAGAAATCAGGGGTTTTAAAAGTTTGATTATATTAAAAGCCACCAGAAACTTTTGAAAATAATTATTAAAAATATCGGTATGTTTCACATTTAAAACCATGATAAACTAGAAAACTTAGTTCACAAGCAAGGGTGAGATTGACAATGCAGCAAATGAGTTTAATAATTAATAAAACTAGTTACTGATGGTATCCTTACCCCTACCATGGAGAAAGGTTTTATGAGGAAGGTATCAAATCCTTAATATAATACCTGACATGTCAGATATTTCTGACTATAGATCAAAAACTATAAAGTTATGCAACCTATGCCTTCTAAACCAGTATGAAACAGAGAAGTATGTAGGCTGTTATAACAGAGTGCACCGTCCCTGAAGACAAAATAGAGTGAAAAAAAATTACAGAAACCCAAATCAGATTAGTAATCTTAAACTAATCTAATTGTCTACTGAATTGTGAATACTGATAAAATCTGTCTGGGTAAGTAAATCATCCTTTATCAAATTCTTCTGGTTTTCCAAGTATTTTTTTTTAATTTGTTTGGGTTTTTTCCCCCCTTCTCTCTCAAGCTCCCCATGTTATAGGATTTTCATATGAGAAGTGAAAAGGAATATCTATGCACTGTTAGTTTTTGTTATTTAGAGTAAGTCTTTTAGTAAAAGTGGCAGGGAAAATGAACATAGAAACCAGGCAAATTTTTGAAGGACCTAGTTAAAAGTTTTACCAGTTTCTGTTACATACATATAAGGTTATTAAGCACAGCATGAGTGAAACCACTGACACTAAGTGCATAGTGATTAAGATGAAACAACAGTGATATTTTTAGGGGAGTGATATAGATACTTAATTTTGTACTGCCTTAATGCTTTGAGTTTGAAAGCTTTATAAGTCAAGTAATAAGGGAACTTTTAGTCTTGCATCTTTTTGAAATAATGAAGTCAAGACACTTGCAAAATTCATGTTGAACTGCTGTTACTCTTCTAATAATAGGAGTGCTGAAAGTACAGTATTATCCAATCAAATGAGAGTCTCCTGAGTATATCTTCTAATGCATATTACATGTGTAAAGTGGAATCTTTAATGATAAAAACTGAAGGTTTGGTTTTCAGTTAGAAAGTGAACAGTTGCACTAATGTTCCCTCTGATATATAACATCTGCTTAGCTCTTGCCAAGATGGTAGCACCTGTTGGGGTTTTATTTTCTTTGAAAACTTACTGGATATTAATACCTGGCCTATGCCATTATTCTCTTTCTAGTGTACAAATGTGCATGTATTATAATAAATCTAGTAACCCCTACACATATTTGTAGGGAATAGCTATTCAATTGCTCTTTTTCATCTGTACAGAATATGCAACATGGGAAATAACCAAGGCATTTGCTCAAAAGCTTTTTCAGCTCTACTGAACTGAAGCAGAAGTAGCAAGTGAGGACATGGGATAAAAGACAGCAACCTTTTAACTGATAATATTATACAGCCAACCTGACTCTAGGACTGCAATGAAACAGTGCACTTCTGTCCATATGTGTCATTGTTGGCAATAAAAAATTGGCCATTGAAATTTACAAAACAGATGTTGAAGAATTAAAAAGAGAAGTCAGGCTGCCTTTTGTTATCTTTGTTGACTCTACAGAGAGATTAATAAAAAATGCATTTTTTAAGAAAGCAAATTAATGTGGCCAAATTACAGACAGCAAAATTCACCACTCAAACAGTGAAAAGTTTAAAAAAATTATTTCTAACTATCCTGTGTTCTCCAAGGAGAAGATCAGGAGGATGAAAGTCTTGTGCAATGGATATTTGAATCTAGTCCAGAGTACTAGTTACTTAAACACAGGGTGAAAATTATTCCCGGGGCTATGAGAGCAGATGAATTTTTGGGCATATTGACATTTCTAGAGGGTGTATTGACATTTCAAGACAGCTTGTCAGTCTTCTTGAAGATGACACTTCATTATGTTCTCAGAAAAGGAATTTTACTTGTGAAGCATTCTGGAAGTGGTATTGTTTGTGTACAGGGACAACTGTGATTGGAATGAGCTACTGAAGAATGAATGTGCCAGTGCAAAACAAAATATTAAAATAACTATACTGAGATCTGATGGTTCATTAGTGTTATAAGGCATGGCAAAGGCTCAAATGCATTAGAGCTTCTTTGTTTTCTTTTCCTCCATTGCATGTCTTAAATTATGGAGAAGTAAAACCTATTTATGTATCTTAACAGATAATGGGACAACCTTTCACAGCCTCACTGTGATATAAATTATTTCCACATAGGGCAGAAGATTTACAGCTGGGATGTGACTTGTTTAAGCAAAGTATCTAATATTATTTTAGAATCCCTAGGTAATTCTGAGGGGGCTCCAGCTGCCACTTGAGGGAGGACTGGGTCTCCTTCATATTCTGTAACTTTTCTGCCAGCAAGAACCTGAAGATTTCTAAATGACCCTAATCATCTGGTTTTGGGTATTTAAATCCTACCTCTGATGTGTACACACTGAGACAAGGTGGGTACTAAGGATCTGATCCCATTTTTACTTCACACTGTAATTGGTTGTCAACAACAGTGCTGAAGACTTGCCTCAGCCTGCCCAATGGAGAAGTCTTGGAGCTGGACACCTCATGTGTTACTGGATCTTGTGTCCTCCAGTGCTGAGACTCAGGAACAGTTCTGAATTTGCCATACACAGAACTGAAGAAAAGGTCCCTTCCATTTCCACCAAACCAGACCCTGACAAAAATCACACCTCATGCCAATTGCCAAGTATAGGAAACTTCTAAAACAGAAGGCTTCTTTGCTGACTATTTTATTTTGCCTGCACAGCATCTGGAGGGGAAAATAACCCTTGTGCTTGGCAATTGCCGTGCTGGCTGTTAGGTAAATTGCAGAGGATGGAGACTACCGGTGCCACATACTGCTGTCTAAAAGGCATTCACAGCCCAAAGCCTGCCAATGGAGAACCTCTCCCTCCTGTAATTTAGCTTGATGTCTTCACAACCTATGGGAGTCCCTGAGAGGAAGCTGGAAGTATGGCCATTATTAGTATGGGAGGTCAGTGAAAAGGTTGAGAGCACAAAGGGCCCAGAACAAATACAACCTTTATGAGAGCTAGAAATAGGTCTGAGATTCACCTGCACAGAGAAGGGGATATTTTGTATGGGTGCTTCATCTGTTTCTATTGTAGAATGCACCGAAATACAGAGCATACTGAAAGGGGGGAACAAGCCATCACTTTGGCTAATTATTAGACTGTTAATTTAAATTTATAATAGGTGATTTTTTTCCTTATATTTTAAGGTAATTTTTTAGTAGCAATTGAAATCTCATATTTCGAGTATGCATACTGCTTTCCAGGAGAGGGCAGTCCATTCCTAGGATCAGTTGGCTCCAACCACATTTAATCCAAGATGTGTCCAAAGACAGAAAGTTTTTTTGACGGCACAACCAAGACCCCAAGATATGGGCCCATTTTATACAAAGCTGTCTTGGATAAGAAAAACTAAAGGTTCTCCACTGTCTCCCTGAAGAAGAAAGAATGTAAATATGCTAGTGGAAGTACATCAGTAAACAGTAATGTGCAAAAAGGAGGCACAGAAGTGGAATGAATGTATAACCACAGCTGTACAAGGGCTAATGAAAAGCATATCGAGAACTTTGGCCAGGGAAGAGTTCTCTCTATCACACAATTATGGTAAGTTTAAAAAGGCTGAGCACCAGATTCTGCACCTGGGACAGGGCAACCCAGGTTGTGTGTATAGACTGGGGAATGAGATACTGGAAAGCAGCGCTGCAGAAAGGGACCTGGGGGTCCTGGTCGATGGCAGGGTGAACATGAGCCAGCAGTGCCCTGGCAGCCAGGAGGGCCAAGCAGGGGTGCATCAGGCACAGCATCACCAGCCGGGCAAGGGAGGGGATTGTCCCGCTCTGCTCTGCACTGGGGTGGCCTCACCTCGAGTGCTGGCAGCAGCGTTGGGTGCCACAAGTATAAAAATGACATTAGGCTATTGGGGAGCATGCAAAGGAGGGCCTTGAGGATGGTGAAGGGCCTTGAGGGGAAGCTGTATGAGGAATGGCTGAGATCACTTGGTCTGTTCAGCCTGGACCAGAGGAGACTGAGGCGAGAGCTCATCGTGTTCTTCAACATTCTCACAAAGGGAAAACATGGGGCAGGTACAGATCTCTTGTCTGTGGTGACTAGTGACAGGACCCAAGGGAATGGCTTGAAACTGGAGAGGTTTAGGTTGGATATTAGGAAAAGATTTTTTACCCAGAGGGTGGTTGGGCTGGAACAGGCTCCCCAGGGAAGTGGTCACAACACCAAGCCTGACAGAGTCCAAAAAGGGTTTGGGCAGCGCTCTCGGGGCCCGTGGTGTGATTCTTGGGGTGTCCTGCAGAGGCCCAGGAGTTTGACTCAGTGATCCTGCTGGGTCCCTTCCAACTCAGCATATTCTATGATCTATAAAGGCATGAAAGCTCTAGACACAAGAGCTAAGACTGGGCTTTTATTTGATGTAATTTCATTCTTCAATTAATTTCATTACTTTTCATATTTTTATACAACAATGTTAGGGGTTATTTCTGAAAACACAGTGTTATGAGTCAGACTGTGTTTCTTCACTTACAATCATGCCTGTGCTCCTTGTACTTGTCTCTACCAGGTATGTGATTCACCCAAGAGAGCTTTGAAGACTGCTCTGGAGTAAAAAGCAGGGTAGCCACATCAACAAGATACAGCAGCTAAAGTAATTAGCCTTAACAGCGTCTGGAAGAGACACTCCCGAGCTTGTCTGAGATAGTATGTTCATGTATTGTACTTCATGGTTACTGACATCCACAGGAGATACTGACTCCTGAGCTGGTGTGACAGCACTGGTGAGCACTCCTGCTCAACAGGAGTTAGTGAGTGCTCTTGAGGCACTCTGTTGTAATCCGCACTGCAGGAGATCAATGTAATAAAACTTAAGGAAGGAGAAGGTGATTTCTTTCACAAAATGTCAAAGGAGTAGATTTTACCCCCTCAAACTCATTCTCTCATGAACTTCTTTTGCTCACACTCTACATGCACAGGCACTTAAAGCACCTCTTGGCCTGGACCTCTGAATCCAAGTGGTCTGCCCAGGATCACTGGTGAGGCACAAGGGATTCTGGCTCCTGAGTCCTCATCACGTCTCTAGGATTATTTTTGATTGGCAATGGCTAAAAAGTTTTTTGACAGATCTTTTGCATCATATAAGAGTCAGGGCTGTAATGGAGCAGTCCTTTTCTACAGCCTGTCTTCCTGATCAGTTACAGAAATAGGAATGGCACAATGGGGTGTGCAATAATGTAGTTTGAGTGCTAGAAAAGGAAGGACAAGGCACAGTACATACCTTTCAGCTCTTACATTTTAGTTAGAGGCTAAAGCATATATCACCTGAATAATAATCTAAAAAATGAGCTACAAAGACTAACAGAATATTTTGATCTGCATGGAGAATCAAACAGAAACTTGAAATACAGTCATAATCAATAGTGTGGTGAATCAGTGAATATATTGACAGGACCAAATAATTAGAAAAATAAGCTTCTAAGAGCAATATGATTTCTACAGGCTTGCAATAAGGTTAGAAAAAGATAATCAAAGCCAGTGGGTTATGATGAAAAGCTTCATACTAGAGAGATGAAGAACAGAGGAGTTCATTTCAAGGGAAGTGTACTGGCTGTTTTTATTAGAAAGGCACTATTAGGTTAGGAATATGTATGAAGCTTTGAATTTAATCCCAGTTCACTATATTATCTGGAAATTAGACCTAGACAGTTCCTAAATTATTTTTAGTACATTTTCTATGTCACCATCTACCCACATTACAGTCAAATCCACTTTCTACAAGTTCCTTTGGAGCCTGAGACAGGAGCTGAAGGTAAGAGTGTTTGGTAGGCAGGAGGATGTATCCTCCAAAGGGCAACAATGACTATGGCACAGTCTCTGTTCCCTCCTACTTTTCAATGGTGCAATGTATTGTCTAGGTGGGCAAGTATAAATAATTATGCATATAAATAAGTGTGCATAAAAAGGACTAAGTTTGAGAACTTTTTTATTTTGCAGTACTCAAAGGGATTTTTTTGTTAGCTGAATTGTCCTTTTCCAGAGAATTTTACTTTCCTCTTCCCCTTCACTGAGAGTTTTAATCCTGTGAATTTGAGGAAGGGCTAGGGTTCTTGTTTGTCTCTGAATCTGCTTTCATTAATCTGTGGTTGTGCCTTGTGATATCTCCGTTGCCCTAGCCCACTCCTCAATCCTAAACCAGCTCCCACTCTTGCCAGACCTCAGGTATAACCTGACACAGTGCCAGGGTCATAGTTTCTCTTGCTGATTCAGATAATTGCACAAATGACCATCTTTTCCTCAGCAACTACATCTCCAGCCCGTCTCACAGGGTGATCTGTGTCCATGCCCAGAACTGGGTGTACTGCTTACTCCCTAGATAAATATCTATAGTCTTTTCCTTGTACTTCACTCATCCCAATGGTGGAACGTTCGTGCAATGATCCTACTCCTCCCAGCCCAACTGGTAATGATTTCAGTATCAGGATGTCCTTTGTTGAAGAGGGGACAAAGACTACGTCTATCCTAGTAAACTAAATGTGACCAGAGCCTGGACCTGCACACTATCCCGTGATGGTGCAAGCTGTTCAAACGTTAGCACATTCCCTGGCAGAGCTCTGGCCCATGCTGGCTAGCATGGTCTCACAGAGTGCCGAGACATAGTTTGGGAGCTGACAGAGTCTGGGGGCTTTTTCAGTGAGCAGTGCAACTGTCCATTTCCATTCTTGATAAAAAACAGCAATGTTTGCAGAGTCTTAACTGCAGGCTCTACAAATGTTCTGACTGGCTAAGTAATGCCCCATGACGTAGGATTTCTGCTTATTGACATTCATGAGAACATACATGCAACTGTAGAAACAAATAATCTTTTTTTTTTTTTTAATTCCCATTTAAATTGAACCATTTCTTTCACAAGTAGGATTTTACCATAAAAGTAAAAAGGTTCTCTTTATCAGAAATTGAGAAAACAAAAGGAAAGTCCTGTATAACTTTTAGGTTGAAGGACACATGAACACATATGCATGTGAATTTGAGTGAGGACTCCCATGCAACAATAGTTGTAATGAATTCAGTGAGCATTTCCCCACATAAGTGCTTGCACTGTGATGACTGGATAGGACAGTGATCACTGGATGGGACAGTGAGAGGAATGATTTTTCTCTCCCCAAGAATTTAAAAGAGATCTAATAATTTTTCCATCCCGAATCAGAACAGTGACAAGATCTCCAACAGTTTCACAAACAGAATCATTTCACACACACAAAAAATTGTTGATCAGAAAAGTGTCATCTAGGATGGAACATAAGATAAGAGATGAGTTGTTGGCAGGTTTGAACAGAGATTTATGTGGGAAGAAGTTACAATACACTGGGAGGATTTGGGGGAAAATGACTGATGAGGAAGCTGAAAAAGAGTCAGTTAAATTAACTGTATTTGTCTTATTGTTGCCATTACAGTTTACAGCTAATGGTAACCTTGCTAGCAATAGTGATTACTTTGCCATATAAAACACAGTCCAGGCCACTGATGAATGACAAGCTGTTCAATTTCTCCATCTATTGCTCTCTAAAGCACTTTAAAGGCTATTGCAGTTCTTGCAAATATTTACAAAGAGATGGTTTTGGAAAGCAGACAGCTATTTTGCCATATGTCTGAATTGCTGTTCTTAAATATGTTCTCGAAGAGTAATGACAGCTCTTAAAATTTCAAGGGCAATTTAAAGAGATCCTCTTCATTTACATTTAGTCCACAATTTGAGTTTTGTGAAAAAATAACTGAAGGGTCATTTTGAATATTTGGAAACATGATTTTTCTTCTAATCAAGCACATTCTCTTCTACTTTTAAGTATTGTAAGGCAATTGTGTGGAAAGTAAGAGCAACTGGCTAACATAACACAAAAAATGCAAACCAAACATACACGTTTGGGAAACCCCTTATGGTTCTGTTGTGGCAGTGTGGCATCACCAAGCTCCAGGCTTGCCATTTCTTTCCTGAGAAAGAAACTGATCCATGGTAATTCAAACTTCTGCACTGACATATCAGCATGTGTAATGAAGAGCAGAAATCAGTCCATTAATTTTATTTATTGTTCAAATTTAAAAAATACACCCGTCCTCCCAAACATTTCGGAATTATGTAAAAGTGAGTTAGAAACAGCAGACAGATTAGTAAGCAGTCACAGGAATGCTTGAGAATAGAGACCAGAAGGCATTTTTAAGGGTGTCTGGAACAACTTTATGCAACAGATGGTACTTGGTAGGAGCACTTGCATTTCAATTTCACTTTGGCATGCTGCATTTGTTTGTATGCAAAACCTTCACATACAGCTCAAAAATTTCTTGAAATATAGATAATGAGTAAGATTTAGGAGATTAATTTCCAGGATTAAAAAAATTAGACTGTTATATTTTCATTTTTTCCCTCCTCATTTTCACTTTCACCCCACCCACATGAAATAAGAAATGCAGAGTCCAACAGTTTAATTTTACCATCTATCTTTAGTTGTGTTTCTTTCTGATGCATTCTTATATTTTCTTACAAATAAAAAGGAAATGTACAAGTCTCTAATTTGTCAATCAGCAGACTTAAAATTTTCAGTGTCAGGTCCCCCAGTGATCAAAAGTCTCTACTTTCTACCCCTGTCTGAGAAAGCTTTGCAGCATGCACACAAGATCAATAAACAATCAATGGTAGAGACTTTTACATGGTTCCACTCCACCAGGCTCAAAAGTGTAACATTAGGTAGGTTGAATGAGAGGCTGAACTGAAAAATGTGAGAAGTCAGCTGGAAATCAAAACTGGAGAGAGCAGAAAAGAGTGAGAGTAAGAGACAGGAAAAAGGTGTGACAAGAAGCACTACAGGCTACAGAGAGGCAGAAGTAGTCTACTCTTAGGAGAAACCAAACCAAAGTCCTTTTTTTCTATGCACCGTAACTGGATTTTGTCAAACTACATTTTAGTGATTCATATGAGTAAATCCAGTCTTAACAATAAAAATGCTCTAAATTCACATGTAAAGCAAATACCTGATTCAAAATAAAACAAACACAGAAGGATCTTAATATTGTCTCATACTTAAATATATCTTACTCTCATGGTTTATACTCTGGGATGCTAATCCAATGTGGTGTCAGGATCAGTTGTGAAACACCGTGGTATATTTTCATTCCCATCAGGTTTCCTGCAGTAGTTTTTTTCAAACCCCATATGAGTGAAAATTTAATCTCTAAAGCTGTAGTAGAAAGGAAAACATCATTACAGAGTAAGTGAAGGTTTTTTGGTTTTATTTTTTCCAAATGTTTATGGCTCAGTTCATGCAGCCTGAAAGCCAAGAAAATGGATACTCCCCTTGCTGATCTGATGTGTTTGCCTAAATATTTTTCCATAAGATAAGCTGTCATAAAAAGTCTCTCCATTGCCACTGGAATGCCCCTGGAAGAACCACCAGACGCATATCCACAGCTGACAGGGAATTCCGCAGTGTCAAAGGGCAACAGTACTCCTCTGTATTTTCATGCAGCTGATCTATTTGACTTTTATTGTCATACCTATTGTTCTAACCTACAAGGTTTAAAAGAGGTTCACATAAAGAACTGTGGACTTTTTTTTTGGAGATATAGAGAGACGGCACTGACTAAACAATGGAAGTTTTCCAATAACACACATCATACCTGTTTGAATCTACCTGAAGAGCAAATAGACTTTCTTGCATGCTTCTCATATAGTAACATTGACATATTAGCAGAAAAAGGTGCATCAATGTAATGATACTATTTCAGTTTCATTTCTCACATACTATCTGATACCTAACCAAAAAAATCCTGTCCCCATTTAAGGATGTGCAAGTGGTATTTTTTCCAAGTGAGCATTTTGCCTGAACAAGAACCGCAAAACTGGAAGCATATGATAGCATTTTAAACAAAATGGGATGACTTGCACATTGTCTTAAAAGCATATCTGTCTTGCTTACTTTTGTGGTAAGAGATAAAAGTCAGACTGAGAGATGTGGAGGAAATTATTCACTATAAATTAACCTCAGCAAAAATTAACTGTCTTTGATAATCTATGGTAAAGTATTGCTCAAAGTACACTATTAATGGATATTTCAGAAATAATCGCTCATAATATTTAGACAAAAATGACAAGATCAAACTTTGATGTGTGGAGTTTGCTACCCACCCAATTCTGGCATAGCACCCTCTTCAGAATTCTGTCTTTTATTCCTCTATAATATACTTCCCCCTCCTTTCTCTTTTTTTTTTTTTTTTTGCACTCTAGAAGATAAACTGAAACAAAATACACCACTGATGAATCAGTATCACTTTATATACGCCTTACCTAACTGACATTCTGCACTTGTTGTAGCATATTTAGCAAATTTCAAACCCTGGTCCTACAAAAACGTGCATGTTATTCCACCTCCATCAATAAAGTAAAATTAGAGATATTAAAAGAGTACTTATGAAAGAAAACTCATTAAAGTTTTCAACAGGAAGACCTTGCTGAAACTGAGAGGGGACAACACATGAAGATCAATAGGCTGTTGTTCTGTTCAAGCTGTTCTCCTGGTACACTTTCTGACAGCATGTGACTTTATCTCCAGCTTCCCATGTAGCATTTGCATTAAAATGTTATTTCTTTCATTTGCATTAATAGTGACAAACTGAATAAAGCTCTTTCTCCTGGGAGTGGTACAGGGTAATGTTGCTGGAATGGGTCGTGAGGAACACAGGAGAAGGCAAGGCCAAGATGGAGACTTTAGCAGTACAGAGTATTGCTTCTGAAGATTAATACTACCTTAGTGCATAGCAGAGGGTTCTTCCCTGTCAATGCCTTGACACTTTGCACTATTCCATTTTAGATCTCACTTGTAGTTACCTTGCATGTTAGCTTCCTATTTTGCAAATGCCTTGTTCACAGCAGAGCCATGAGGATAAATATATGCGAAATTATGAATTAATCAAATGTGATATGAAGGAGGGCCTTGGAAGTATGCAGACAGTGACGTAGAACACTTCTCAGACAAACCCTTACAGGATTATAAAGCAATGAATTTGTGAGCCATCTGTGACTCTCTGAATCTCTAGTCCCAAATTCTGTGTATGCTTCAAAATAGTTCCAGTTCAGCTACTCATTCATTTTTTTCTCATAAAGGAATGTGCATTCTAGCTGGTTCAAGCTGAACAGAGGAGAATTTGGGTGGGATGCATACTCAAGTGGAAGTGAGAATTAACTGAATCTCTGAAGAGCAGCAAGAAAAGGAAAATGTGCCTTAAACTGTCTGACAGGGACTTCAAAATAAAAATGTAAAAAATGATTTCAAAATATAGGCAATACTCATCATCATGGTTTGAAGCCCATTCTATTATAAGCACAGGAATAGCACAGGAAAATTGATTAGAACAACAACAAAAATTAATTTATCTATTTGCTTTGCAGACACTTCTCTTAGAAATGAAACTGAATTAATCAAAAATATTTAACTGGCACAATACTGCAATAACTGGAAGTAATAAGGATGATCAGATTTAACAACAGTTTTTTAACAACCCAAAGTACACAGAGCACATCCTTGCTATATTTTATAATTTTTTCTACGTATTTGTCACATGGTATTTCTGAAGTATTACAGAATTGTACAAATGTATTTACATGCTTGTTGCTATATCTTAAAAATGCACTTACAACAGCAAAAGAGGCTTTTTAATGTTTAAATGAAAACACACATTTTTGATGGTACACAAAAGTTGATCGTGTACTGTGTTCACTGAACTATTTACCCCAAATGTCCAAAACATTTACAGATAAAATAAAAAGCAATATAAATACTTCTAAAAGTTTATCAGATTTCTTAGCATTTTGTAAATGTAATTACATATCCTTAAAAAACAAATCCTGCAAGACCTTGGCAACTGAAAACTATTTTTAAATCTCCTAAAGTCTATTTTGGTCCTATTTTTAAATGCAATAAGAAATCTTCATCAACATGTAGTCATAGAAAAAAGTGAATATTTTGTGCCTTTGCTCATAGTGCTTTTTAAAAGTTTGGATTTCAGAAAAGGAGGATTACAATTAGGATGGCTAAATTGTGAAATATTTCTTAGCAACAGATGAGCAGATACAGGACCAGTTCCACATTTCATTTTAATAGATGCCATTTTAACTGAGATGAAATAGAACTTTTAAAAGTCTATGTTTTAGACTTTTAAAAGTCTCATTCTAAGAATGTCAGGGAGACATCATCATCTAGACCATATCCTTTTGCCAAAAGAAACTATAAAAGGATAACCAGGGCCGTGGCCCTGGATAACAGGGTATCCAAATATGGCAGTTTCTCTAGCACTACCCCAGCCAGCCATTTTCATACCAGCATGATTACATCCTAATTTCTCAAGCCTGATACTACTTTAGTGGTACTTGGGTTCTATATCTGAATTGCCTCAAATCATAGAGGATTTTGCAGCAGCTTGTTAGGAGCATGGGACTCATTTTCTTGCCTGTGCCAGCACCTCCAAAAATTATTTCTCAAAGAAAAAGGTTACATCTACAGACTCTGTTGTTATGATACAGGTCTTTAATGTGGAACAAAATTACTAATATTTGTGCATTAAATCTATATATTACCATTTTCAGAAAACAGATGAACAATTTATTAAAGACCCTTGATTTTTTGCAATTCCCAGCTACCATAGGTCTGATGCTTTAGCAGTGACTGGAGTTGGTCAGGAAATCTGAAAACCACGTGACTTCACAAACTTGACACTGAAAATATCTGGCTTTAACTTTACTAATTCAAATGTAAGAACAAATAAATATTTCCTGAGCACAGAAATGCAAGAGAAAGAAAGCTTTCCTAATCCCTGTTTTGGTCCAGCTGGCTGGGATTGAAGCTGTGTGTGTGAGTGCATAAACTTTTATTGATTTCCACCAGAGTTACGCATCAGCAAACAAATGTGGTAAATGAAGTTAATAATTTCCTCTGTTCCAGTCTCCATTTTTTAATCTCCAAACATGACCTGGAATGTAAGATATTACAAAATAATATTAAAATGTTTGTACTAGGTGTTGGGAAAGGTAAAAGACACTTTTGTCTTACTAAATATGCTTATTTCTCTTAACTAAAATGCGGATAATATTGCTGAAAATCATGGACAATGTCTCTGAGCAGAATCCTGGTCTCTGCATGTTCAAGCCCAATTGGCTGTGCTATAAAAGGGTTGCCTACATGATAAGGAATACAGGACTGAAAAGAACCTTCAATCTAGTTCCCTGCAATTGGAGAGTTGTATCATGCCATCATACATAAAAAATTATCAAAGTTCATTGTAAAATAGTGTACGTTGAAATCTTATCTCTTACATACTACTGCAAGCAGGAAGGCTGCTTTTAACTCTTACAGATCTGGTAAAAACATAAAAGCAAGGACTGAGGTAAACTGGGAAGCAGTCTCAAACTTCTCTAATAGGATCTCCTAACAGAAGTCTGTGTGCTGGAAACTGTTTGAAAGTGCCTGCAAAGCCAAGTATTTCATGGTCTCCATAGAGGCAGGCTCTCCCTGGAGTCCCAGTGGCTCACTTAAAATGACTTTCACTTGTGGAAGTTCCTAGCTCCATGAACAGAGGAAAGATGCTGTAGTCTAGGAAGGTAAGTGCCACCTGGAACCGAGCTCACAGCAGATGGGGAAAAACAGTTGAAGAGAGAGAGAAAAAGCAGCACATAAGGTTTGGCTTGTCAATTGCTATGCAACTGCAGTTTTATAGAAAGAAGGTCTGAAAGCACTGCAAAATGCACAATAGTCCTGTCATTTGATCTCAGAGTCAAATTTCCATACCAGCCGGGCTCTCAAGCACTTAGGGTCTCCATGGATCAGCTGTATGATGGAATAATTAACACTGACTGCAGGCTTGTCAGGTACACTCGAGGAGTAGCATTTCACTTTATCTTGACAAACTGGAGGAGCAGTCAGGGTAAAAAAGGGCAGTGCAAGACCTTAATTTTATCCAGATAAAATAGTTATGGAAAATTTAGTGGAAAATAGGTAGATGTATAGGAAATATGTGAAAAGGAGATTGATCACTCTGATTGTTCACAAGCTGAAGAAGGGTTAGTACCAAGATCATCCAATTTTGACACAGCATTTCCAAAGGCAGTTTGAGAGATGACACTAAGAATGGTCAATTATCTTGAAATATTATTTGTGAAGAAAGCCTACAAGATAGGTTTCTTGTCATCAAGAAAAAACTAGCAGTTCTGTGGCAGTGGATAGGTAGACATTCAGATGTTCAAGAGGCTCTGCATTCATGATGGATAAGCTTAAACTTAAATTTGGAAGACTCAAGGCAGACACAAAGCATCACGAGCTGGTCAGGGGAGGTGATTATCCTGTTCTGTCTGCACTGGTGTGACCTCACCTTGAATATCGTGGGCAGTTTTGGGTGCCATTATATAAGAAGGATATGTAGCTATTAGAGAGTGTCCAAAGGAGGATAACAAAGATGGTGAAGGGCCTTGAGGGGATGAGGAATGGCTGAGGGCACTTTGGAAGAGAGGGAACAGGCTCCCCAGGGAAGTGGTCACAGCACCAGCCTGACAGAGTTCAGGAAGTGTCTGGACAATGCTCTCGGGCACATGGTGTGACTCTTTGGGGTGGTCCTGTGCAGGATCAGAAGCTGGACTCAATGATCTTTGTGGGTCCCATCCAACTCTGCATATGCTGTGATTCTGTGATCTGTCATGGCACAAGAAGAAAGCTCTGAATTAGCTCAGCTGAAAAGATGTATTAAGGACAAGTTACAAAGCTCTCATAGGACTGATGTAGAAGAAGTTGCACTGTTGTAGGAGAGAAGGCTAGAACAGGTGGACTTGAGTTTTGGAATGGACAACCAAAATAAGATTTTTAAAATTCTACTTACTAAGTTCAAATAGTGCAACCCGAGAATACTAGAGGGGAAAAATTACCCAAAATGAAGAGGAGGATAAAGGGACTGTCCAAAAGACAGATTAATAGAGGGGTTTTCTGAAACTCAGTACCTCTCCTCTGAGCCCCAGCATTCAGTCAAGTGAAATGACAGCACCTGGGGAATACACAGTAAAATCTTTTGGTGTCTTACTTGTGCTAAAAACGAAATGGAGAGTAGAGTTCAACCCACTTGACTTTAGATAAAGTTATTAGGCAGTTACTGATTTCTAACTAGTCTGTAACTAATTAGTCACCATTCAGATTCCCTTTCCAACCAACTGAGGAATAGGTATTTGGAAACAGTTTGTCTGACTAAACATATATGTCTACTTCGGGATGAGCTTCATCCTGGGAATTCTCATGTCTCTCATTGACTATAAAAGGAAATTAGTGTGATGAACTTGTCAGGAGACATCTACACTGCAGATCTCTGCATTTGATCAGATAAATCCACCTACAGTGTACATAGTTGCATTGAAAGAGAGCTTGCTTCATTTCCATTTGTTCCCAAGAATATGCTGAGCAAGTTCTCCTTCTACTTCAGCATGCTCACCATCTCACCATTAATGGGGTGGGAAAAGCTGAGAACCTTTGGGCATTTTAATTTTTTTTTTTTTTTTTTTTTTTTTTTTTTTTTTTTTTTTGCTACTGAGATACTAGGTGAAAGAACTGATTTCTCATCAAATCTGTTGGGGCTGACCATGCATCCTTCTTAGAACTAGGCAGTCAAGCAGTCTCTTCTACATAACGCAAGGTTTTATATACGACTACAATCTCTTCTGTGTGCTACCTTTCTATTTTTATCAACATTTCTTCTTTCTTACAACTAGGTAATGTTTCAGCCATTTCATTAAGTTTTGAGGGGACAAGTACTGACAATCGGGTGACAGAAGATAGCTGAGAAAACAAAAAGGTGAAGTACTTTCCCTTGCCTGGAAAAGGAAGAGACTCTGAGGAAGAGGTATTTACAGGAGTGAGAGAGATTTTACATTATAGGCAGGAGTTACCTAGCTGGCTTTGAAGATCCTCAGAAGCTGCTGAAGTTTCAGCATTTTGACATTTTCTTGAAACAGGACAGTACATGCCTGTGATGTTTTTTGTGATGACCTGTGAGGTACTGTGGTGCAGACTATTACTTATGATGATTGCAATATCTAAGCAGCTTTGCCACTCAAAATCTTTAGTAAGGGTGTGCAATTGGAGGAGCATTCATTTGTGCAGTTTTCCATAGTAGTAGCCCTCATACACACTTCAACAAAGTTTCTTTATTTTCCATATTACAGATATGTTCATACTATCAAAACAGGGTTTTGACATTTCCATGTGTTAAGCTTATCACTAATCGCTTTATTCTTTTTATTATTTAGCTTTTATTGGCACATCACTAAATGGTAAGAAATTTGTTCCTCTGCACAAACCAGAATAAAAAATGCTAGAAGCAAATGAATGAACTACTGCTGGATTTCATTCGATGTGTACATGAAAACGAGATCATCAAAGTGCTGCTGCAATCAAAGGGAGTTGTCACAGATTTCAGTGGAGTCAAAATATCATTACTGGCAATATGTACAGACAACTGGCCACACTTTAAAATGTAAATGTGTAAAGAAAAGAAACTGAATAATAGCTGGTCTATTTGCAGTGCTATATCAATATTTTCAGTTCAAAGTAACAAATTTTTTTTGTGCTTCTTCTAAAGCATTGTTATGAGTTTAACAAAAAGATTTTCTCAAGAACATATCTGGTACTTAAGGTATGGCATCCAAGTCTAAGCTCATGCACACTTGTAAAACTCAGTTTAATCCACTGATGTATCTTGGATGTTATCATCCATCATTTATTTCCTTAGAATAAGTGTACACTGCTACTGTTGAGAATATATATGCTGATATTAAAACAGCTAGAATATTATTAATACTTCTGTTTGTGGACAAATTCAGTTCGTGTTTCAAGATATCTTGAGTCAGACGTCACAAATAAATATCTGTTTTACTCTATATGCAGGATACTGTACTGAGAAATGACATACATCTTTCTGAAATTCTCACAATTCCTCATCCAGTAATCATGTCTGAGGACAAAGAATAAAGTAAGAAAGTACATTTTTTCCATTGGAAGCGCGCACACACACACACACACACACACAGACAGACACACACACATGTTCAAGTCTTTTCTATAGTGGGCAGCATGTGAAATCTATAAGGAAGAAGAGCCTCTTCTTTCAAGGAATCAGGAGAGTTCTCAATTTAGGGCTGCACAAGTATTATAATAACACTGACATGCTAACTTCCACTGCTACTCTTTCATTTCAGTAGTTGTGCCTGTTTTTTTACTATATCACTTTGTCATGCTCAGTGTATTTGTTTATTACTGAAGACAGTGAGGACTGAAAATCACCACTCAAGAATGTGCAACACCAATGAAAATATCTCTCTTCTCCACAAATTGTTTTCATTTCCTGAGGGAAAAAGCAAAAATAGGAGTAAAATGCAGACCTTCCACATACCTTCTAATTGTTCTACCTCCAATTTACAAAGTATTTTACTGTGGTTGGAATTAATGAGCATTCTATAAAAAAAGTGGAAGGCAGCTTTTTGTCCTTAGGCAGCAAAAAGACATATAGTGTAAGTATAGACATGTGATCTGAAATCATACTTCAGTTTGGGCAGAAATAGTACTGAAACTTTTTTTCCTACTGGATCTGCCTTGGTCTTTGAATCAGCCAGAAGGATGGAAGTTAAAGTAGGCTTTGCTTTTAAAAGCACTGAAACCAGATTTTTGCTGATCCAATCCACCCGTTGATCTTACTGCATATCTGCATAAATTTTCCTTTAGAAAGGGCTGTTCTGTGGATGCATGGCATAGTGCTGCTTATGAATTTTTATTTGGAAAAAAGGCATTAGCAGGACAAGTTCCAAAATTATAAAGATCCTAGTAACCACAATGTCGCATTTAGGCAGGAGGTATTTGATTTCTAACTGAGTAATTTCCAACTCCTTTGCTATTTCCTAGCCCATTCCACTGAGCTAAATTTATACAGAAACTTGACTCTAGTCCCTTCTCTTTTCCCTTCGCTTCTTTCTCCCTTGTTGAAATGATTAAAAGGACCAGACAGGAAAAAGAGAAGTGACTCAAGATTGAAATGTCAGTGCTGATGGAGAGGAGAGCTGTGCAATGGAGAATTTAAACATGATACCCAGAGACAGATTTTCACCTGTTTTTGTTTGCAAAGTCACAGAAACATTGCAGAGCACTGTAGCTGTTATTTCCAGAGCTGGATTGCTCCCATGATACGAGTGGTGTCTTGCTAATTTAAACTGGCCTGCAATGATAAACGGAATAACAACAAGGAAGGTATGAGTAAAGGTACGAAAATTCAAAGTTTTTCTTATCTTGCAGCTTGTGAGACAGATAACTGAATCACTGGCACTTTCCTTCTCTTCCTAGGAAACTAAGTGGTTATTGAAGTAAGAACAGCTCACAATAGCTTTGCCTTGAATTCATCCTACTCTTGAGGGTGCAAAGGTTTGACCCTGGCAAGTGATTTGAAGGATTCCTGGGTCACTAAAACCAGGTGAAAAAAGAGGTGCAGACATGAAATAAAAAGCAGAAGAAGACCAAGCAATCAAGAAGGCAGTGACAGAGACACTGGCAATAAAAGGACAATTAGAGACAAAGCTGTGAAAATGCTATGAAATGCATTAAATAGCAGGACAAAAATCAAGGTTTCCCATCCACTTGATCTAGAAGACCTCAGTATCCAGTAATTATAAAAGCCTCAACATTTTATTTAATGAGCAAACATATTTTAGAGAAAAACGAATTGTACACACAGCATGTACACCATGTATACACACTGACATGCACACTCACACATCGTGCACACACACTGCTCTCTCTCTCTCTCTGCCAGTATGACCTGGGGTTTCACTCCAGTTCCTGCACTTAAACCTCCAAACACACATGCACACAGAACAGGATGTCACCCAGAAAAGCAGAAATCGAGTTTTGGGAGGTGGGGGATAGATTCAGAACGGTAAAAGTGAGAAAACTCGTGGGCTGAGATAAAGACAGTTTAACAGGTACAGTTAGACATGCAAGCAAAGCAAAACAAGGCATTTATTCACCACTCCCATGGGCAGGCAGGTGTGCAGCCATCCCTAGGAAAGCAGGGCTCCATCACATGTAACAGTCCCTTGGGAAGACAAACACCATCACTCTGAATGTCGCCTCTTGCTCCTTCTACCCCCAGCTTTAGATGGCATGACATGACATTATGGAGCATGACACCATATGATATGGGACATCCCTGTGGTCAGCTGGGGTCAGCTCTCCCAACTCTGTCCCTTCCCAGCTCCTTGAGCACACCCAACCCCCTCACTGGTGGGGTGTGGGGTGAGAGGCAGAAAAGGCCTTGACTCTGTGTAAGCTGTGCTCAGCAATAACCAAAACATCCCTGTGTTATCAGCACTGTTTCCAGCACAAATCCAAACCACAGCCCCTTACCAGCTACTGTGAAGAAAAACAGCTATATCCCAGTCAAAACCAGCACAGGAGGAAAGCAAGCGGAGGGAACATAAAAGGAAACAGTAGTTTTTATTAGACAAGTAAATGGAAAATTAGACACAGGGCTTCCATTTTAAATGTATTTTATTAGGGTAGGAAAAATTATTTCAATACCCAGCTCTTCATGCATTCTCAGGCTGATGTTATGTGGAGCCAGCAGCAAGTCATGGTCTCCATGAAGTGCAAGTACCTGCACAGCTTCCTTCCACCATGCACACGTAGGCAAAGCTATTTCCTTTGCTGCTCTGCATTTTTTCCTCTGATATCTGATGTTTCACAGCTCTCCACTGATAAATATATTGCAATGACAGTGAAAAAGGAGTAGGATAGCAGTCATGGGGAGTGGTGTAACAGACAGTAGGCACAGTGTTGTTCACAGTATCGCAGTGTTCACTTGTTTTCCAAAGTGAATGAGCTTGGTGACCTTTAAATCTGTTTCTGCTGTTTCTGCAGTTTGTTTTTTACCCACTGCCACTCCACCCAAGCCACTGGACCCTGTTATATGTTCGGCACATCACAATTCTGGAAGAGGCCATTATATATGCAGTAAGTAGAAAAGTTTTTTTTAAACTTTTGTGGTTTGCTTTCTTTAGGTTCCAGTCGTGCCTGGGGTTTTTGATTGCTTTGGTAGCTCTTTTTTTCTTTTGTTGTTCAAGATGTCACATATGAAAGAACTGTTTATTATTAATCATGACTATCATCCTGATTAGTATTGCTATGAGTTCTCCTGGCAGTGATTAGGACCCAGGGCTTGGTGCCATATAGCTCAGCACGGCAGGAGAAAGGGCCTTAGAGGTGAAATGGAGTGGAAAGGATAAAAAAATCTTGACCAAGTTTAGGGAACAAGAGAGTGTCAAGGCCAAAACCCTTGGTCACTTACACTCTTTGCAGAGCTCTGTGCATCTTCCTTACATAGCACCTGTCACAGTGCCATAGCACCTACCTTTCCATCTCTGGTGGAAGTGTGCAGAGGAGGAGCAGGGGGCTGCTGTACTCTGCAGGTGCCCCTGCCCAGCCACCCCTGTGGGACGGCACCCCGAGCCCTGCATGCCCAACCCCAGCAGCACATGACCCACTTTGCATCAAGCAGTGTTTGTTGCACTCCCTGTGGGTAAAGCAAGTGTGACAGCATGTGCTTATCTGCTTCCTTGGTTTGTGATTAGTGAGCTTTTGCTTGTTCACAGCTTTAGAAATGAAAAGTATTGTCTATCTGCTGAGAGTTCTGGTTACATGAGTTACTGGTGAGCCTAAAGGCAAGTTCCCACTGAATATGTGGAGCAGCTGGTATTTTAAGTATGTAGCCTCTATGATTGTGTCCAGATCACTTTAGAACTGAGTTTAACTTAAAAGAACCTCTGTATTTTCAGTAGAAAGTGAGTTCTCCTTTTCTGGCCATAAAAGGTTATTTTGTACTTGCTCATGCTTTCCTAATCTGTGAAGCCCAAAGGTGTAGTATATTACCAGAGGTGCTTTAGGCTAGGCTGGAAGCTACTTCTTAGGGGAAGTCAAAACAAATTTTTGTTTCTCTCATACCTTTTTTTCCCCTGGTGTTTGGGATGTGTATTTGTTATCCTATGGATGAGAACAAGCAGTCAGACTGGGTCATTTGAAGATGTCAGTGTCCTCTGGATCCTAGAAAAGTTGAATGAAGTGCCTATATATTATTACTGTACAATATTATAGCTACTTACATCAAGCTTATCTCAGTGTAGTAAGAACTTAAATAATTTCTGTATTTAGAGAGGATTTTGCTGGCAAATAAAACCAAGATGATGGTCTGCTGCAGCTTTTCTTATACATCCAATGTATGCAAATTTAAAATTTTCAGGGACGTATGATGGCAAGCATAAAAAACATATTCTATATTTAAAAAATAATCAAAATATATTTTGAATTTTTAAAACTACTTTGATAATTAGTAAAATATTCCTTTTCCAAGTACATGGAAAATTCAGATAATGTGGAATTGAAAGTGCCAAACAGGACAGCTTAACCTTCACAGTACAACCAGCTTTGGTGCTTTAAGATACTATTGACAGCATTGGACCATTTGCTTTCAGCTGTCTGCTCTGAGGGCTCATCCTCCTAAAAGGGCACATCATCTGAGCCCTACATGCCAGCCTCTGGGTGAAGTTGCTTGGCTGATTTTAAAGCCCCCTTGTGCTGTGGCTCAGCCCAAGCTGCCTGCCTTGCAGTCAGACAAGCAACCAGCGAGTGAAGCTCAGATAGATTGGCAGCAGTCACCTGCAGCAAACACTGCACTGCAAGGGACAGCTAGGAAATGGGAACTTTTAAAGCCATCACAGCCATTTCCAAATAAAACCCGATGTAGATTGCAGCCAGATAAAATGTTTCAGCTGCCCCTGAGACCAGATCACACCTCAGACTATTCACACAATTAACCCATCCCTCCACGTTCTGCCATTAATGGACTGGTTTGTTTTCTTGTTCGTACAACGTCATGGAACAGAAGAGCTGGGCAGGAAAAGCACTGGATGGCGAGGCAGCAGCAAACAGCTGGGATGATAATCTTTTCATCCAGCTCATCGTAAGAGTCCACCTGATTGCCCTTTACAGAGCAGATTGACATGACTAAGGCAGCAGAAGAGAGTGAGTGGTGGGACTTGTGGCAGTAGCAGATGTGCCTACAGTACATCCATACAGTCAGTCCCTGGCTGTGTGACTACCAGGCTGGTAGGGATGAGGCCATCCTCTGATGGCCAGAGGTGTGACTGCTTCCCACACATCTGCTTGCTCTCTCACAGGCTGGTCTGAGCTCCCACACCTCTCTGCTTATCAGCAGTGGATCAGTGAGTGCTCTGCCCACACAAAACCTGCGGGCTCAGGCCACATGGACGGCTTAACTGGGCAGTCAGTGCCAGTGCTGCTCTTTAGCAGACGGCAGGGTGGTGTGTGCCAAGGGGGAAGGGAGGTGAATCCCCCTATCCCCAAAGACAACCCCACAGCTCCCATCTGTACTGAGGAATTCCCCACAGCAGTTGTTCCTCTCAGCTGGTCATCCCTAATAACTGGTCAGAAGGGCAGATACTGTCAGAGACGGGCTTCGTCACAGGTCACCTCTGAGTCACTTCAGTGAGTCACCTCTGTCTGGCCTTGTTGCTGGCTCTGGAGCCCCCAGCTGCAGCCCAGCGTGGGAAGGCACAGTCTCCTTTCTCTGAATCGTCTTTTCTTCCCGTGTCCTGCAGCCGCTGGTCCCTTGGCTCCTGCCCCAGCACGGCTCACCCGAGGTTGTCTCTCTGCCTGGGGTGCCCCAGCTGGCTCCCTCTGCCCGTAAAAAAGTCAAGCAGAAAATCATTCCTTGGAGACTGACAAGCAAGCATACAGCAAGCCTGGCTTTTACTTGGCTTGTGATAGGGTCTTGGGCTCACCATGTGATGCATTTAGATGGACATAGAAAAAGGTGCAGCTTCTCCTGGCTTGAGTACAGAACTGCAGCTCCTGGTCTGGCCAGGAAGTTTGGTGAATGAGCTGAACCAATGAGCCCATCCATCCGTTTCACCGATGAGCAAGAAAAGCCTTGCATTCAGCTTGAGCTGCTGCAGCCAGTTCTGCCTCAGGCTGCTCCTCCGCCAGGGATGAACAGTAAAGAAAAATGGGGCAGGGAGCCAAGGAGTCCAACAGAGACAGTAAAAACAAAAAGTTTACAAACACTTCAGAAATATCGAGAATGGCAGAGAAGGCTTCTGTGCTTTCAGCCAGTGTCTCTGGGTCATATGGTGTTAGTGAAGATGAAAAAAAAAAAGATGAGTCATGAAATTTTGATGAGACCCTCCTCCTGCCATTGTAATAGCTATTCAGTTTTACATGGAGAGGAGTCTCTAGGACATAAGAAGGGCATTACAAACAAATGCAATTATTAAACAGAAATAAACTTGTCTCATGCACATGCTGAAATGGAGTAAGAAGTTCTGCCTCTATATATAATGCAAACTTTCTTTTGTTCTAATTGCCTGTCTATCCAGAAGAAGTCCTTCTAGTTTTATGGCCTTTTAAATTGCCTCCTTTTCAAGGAACAAGCTGGCATTCAGTGTCATAGCAAAGAATCCAAGTTCAGAGGCGTCTTTGTAGAGAAAACTCTGTGAATGCAGTTTCTGTCAAAGGAGAAATTGAGTGTTCAGGGCTCTTGGCTAACTGTCATGCTTGTCCCTACAGATGCACAAATGGAACACTAGCAAGGACCTTTTACATATTTTTTCCGTGCTTCGCTGTGTTCTTTTCACTGTGTTCACTGTGACTTTTTCTGCTGGGTGCAGGGTTGGAAGACGGACTGACAAACAGACTGTGTGTTAGTATAATCACATTTTTTAAATCCTCTGGATGGACATGTGGGTTTTGCATTTCACTCTAAAGCATTTCATTAGGCAACTGAGTAGTGTAATAGCAGTTACCACTAATAAAATGGTTTTTGTCTTCATTTAACGTGACAGAACTACAGAATATGCAAATATCAAAACCAAGTACAACCAAGTATTTTGCCATTTTTTATATCTAGTTTTCAGTTTCTACATAGCTGAAAAAATATCTATATCTATATCTATATCTATATCTATATCTATATCTGTATCAGCATCAGGCTGAAGGAACTCAACTGAAAAAAATCCTTCTTATATTTTTTAGGTAGTCTTGAAAGGGTGGGACATCACATGTTGTTACCCAGGTACCTGGTGTGAATGGTGACTGAAGGGCAGGAATTTAAATTCTACAGAGATAGAACCCATAGAAGGACAGAAAACCCCTTTTATTTCTTGCAGGGCTCAGGCCTGTTTGCTTTTCAGTGTCTTGTTGATGGGACAGCTTGCTGACTCTGAGTGGGGGGGGGAAAGTGGGCAGAAGTGCAGCTTCTGAGGTCACAGAAGATTTTTGGAGGAACTGATGCAGAAGGACTGCTCTGGCAGGTCATATTGCATAGTCATTGCATAGTTCACTCTGCATAATTTTTCATTTTACACATAATTGTAATTTCTAACACTAACAGGATAAATCAATGTATCTTAACCTCTCACTGATACACTAATGGTGTAATCTGGAGCGATTCTAAGATCATTTCTCCCACATAAACCAGAACAATGGTAGCTGATTCCTGAAGGACACTAGAGAGATAAAAATCAGGGATGTTTCCATGTCCTTCCTGTGTATACTTGATGAAAAGCTAAGTTAAGGTCTACTGAATAACGTGCAAGAATCTGCCAAGCAGGAGCTATTAAAACATCACAATACAGCCAGCTACATTTGGCAAATACAGTAATCCAAACCACCTTGGGCATAGTTTTGAACCTTTTCATCTTTAGATTCATTACCAGAGTTGCATATGCTGGTGTGTTTTACAAACACATCCCATTAAAGTATAGGTAACTTATTCATACAGGTATGTACAGATAAGAAATGTACAGATAGCAATAAATAGCAAATAAGACAACATACGAGTTTTGTGCCACAGAAACAGGATGACACAAGTTTTAGAAAGGAAGCACACACAGGAATTCTAGGCAGGAGAAGTTACTTAAAATGAAAATGAGACATGGAGAAATTTCCACCAGAGTATCTCCAAGGCAACAGCATGGGCACAGGCTTGTGTACAGGCCAGAGTATTGCAATATTGCTCACTTTTATCTTGGAGAATTAGGGTTTCCCACAAGGACTCCCTGTTCTGATTGAAGCACTGTAAATCCTCTTTTCCCAAATTTTTTTTGTTTGTGGGTTAGACGGTTTTTTTTTTGCACTGATCAATACAAGGAGAGACCTGCCTGTGGTCTGTCCTGCTCTCCTGGGCTAGCACTCAGGGAACAGCTGGGGCCTTGTGGAGGTGCAGCTGGGAGTGGCTGGCACTTGCACAAACCATACTCAGGTGAGAGAGGCTGGTTGCTACCCTGAGGAAGTGTTGGCCAGGTTCTGATTCTGGACATTAAAGTACACATATTTGGGATTTGTACTGGAGGAGTTTTAAGGAGTTTCTATAGCGTAGAGGCTGACAAAACAGAAAAGGAGGGGCACATTTTTAGCATAATAGTCTTAATTTACATCTAAAGTACATAAATGTGTCAGGAGGCACATATGGACAGTAAGAAAACTTACCTGTATCACTCCAGATGTCAGCTTTAAAACTCTGTATTCTGGAATGAGAATTTCTTCCAGATAGAGGCCTGACCAAATTTCTTCATTTGCTTATTATAGTTTTGGGCTACAATAGCCCAAAAGGAGCTAGGTGAGACTAGGAATAGGCCAAAAGTGTTATTTATTTAACACTTACAGTACAGCAAGAGAAAAACTCCAGCCAGATTATCCAGCGTTGTTACAAAAAAAAAAAAAAAAAAAAAAAAAAGGAAATGGTGGTTTCTGTCCCAAAGGATGAACTGTCTAAAAGATAAGACATATATGGATGGACAAAATCAACAAATAAATCAGACCTGGGCAGAAAAGAGCAGAAAGGCAGGTAACTGGTTAAGGCTTGTCTGGTCTGGTCTCAATCAAGAACACCTTCTACAGTTTCCCAAATACGTGGCTTCTGAGATCACACGTTTTTTCCACTTCAAAAAGAAATAAAGTTTTTCCTGGTGATCCTGCCCTTGTGGAAGTGCAATCAATTTGAATACTGTTGCTTTATGCATCAAACTTAAAGGATAAGTGATAGGAGAAGAGGAGTGTTCCCAACATAGCTCCTGTCAGTCTCTGCCACTGCTGAGAGGCAACAGAAGAGAATTTCAGATCCAAGTGGCAATGTTGCATATTGATTTTTGTGGACATGCCCTGCTAACTGCCAAGGTCTGTGTTCCTTTTTTTAGCAGCTTAGATGACTTTTACCAAGCATAAATATAGACTGCACAAATAGTGAGAAGCTATTTTTGAATATTTTGGTCACTGCTAAATACAGAATTGCTAATCCAGGCATTCAGAAGTCATGATTCAGGTCCCCAGAATGAGAAGGCAGGCCTAAGTATATGTAAATCTTTTTTTATTTTCACTCTGTTTTGCGTACTAAAACTTCAGAATATTTCTGGATCAAGTCTTCAAGCACTATTCTTCAAAATTGAAGACAATAATTTAATCTGAGTTTGTATTTACCTCTAATTCACATGGTTCCTGGAGCTGTGACTTTAAAATATTCCTAATGCTCTGAGGCAAGAGAATTTCTTTGCTTATCTCCCTAAGTGTCTGGTATAACAGTAGCTGAAATCTCTTTAATCAAAAATGGAAATGTCACCAGTGAACAGACAGAGCAGCAGAGGACCGAGGCACCACTCATCTGCCACCTTCCTTTGCACAAATCTGATGTAAGGGGAGCACAGTGCCTCCCCTGTGCAGGGCTGACAGTCAACCCACGGCAGAACAGCAACAACCTTCTGAGTGAGGCACTTGCTCATAGAGCATAAATACGTCATGGATGTCACACAGCACACAAATATTGTGGCACAAATGTCAAATGCTCTGAGGAATTCTTACAACAGGCATTCGCATGAACTTGTTTGATGAATGTTTTGTACAAGTACTTCCAATTTGTGACGCATTTGGGAGGGTTTTTTTTGTTCGGCAAATTTAAAAGCAGCTCATAAGCAGAACATGGGTCTAACTTTGTCCAGTGAAATGAAAAAAATATATTGCTCATTCAGCTGAATACTTAAGCCCAATACGTTTTAGTACATCCTCAGCTTCTACTCCCCTGCAAATTTTAAACTTGGCCAATGTTGCTGCTGCATGAGTCTTCCTGCAAGAATGGTTTATTGTTTTCCTTCCCTTGGAACGACCCACTTTTAAGCATCAGTGTCACAAGAGCTGGTGACTCTCTCATGTCTAAGAGCCCTTGCAAATATATTTTTGTGGACAAAGTACTCTTCATTCACTCTTGTATTTTTCCTGGAAACACCTCGAAACCATATTCATACATGGGGAATATATTGGCCTTTTCAACAGTGCAGATTAGCAAATTTCTCTTCCATAAAATACTTTCAGCATTCTTTTCTACTGCAAACTGGTCTTCACTGAAAATTAACAAATTTGTCCTAGCACCATAATATCTATTATTGGTTCAGTGGTCATTCATCGAATACCTGTTCTAATCTCTGCTTGCTCAGGTGAGCTCCATGTTTTGCTTTACAGGGGCATCCTTTTGCCTAAATAAATTGACTAAATGCATTTCTGTAAAAATAATGCCAGGTTATTTTTGTCTGCAGCTCTCAATGATGGTTGCGTGTCTCTTTAACCCTCCCTCCTACTTAAAAGCTCCAGAGTTTGCTTGATACCTTTGAGGAAACAAATAGTCTGACAGGGAAGGGCAAGGGCAGGGCTTGCATCACCCTGACCCGTTCCTGCTTGTTGAGCCAGCTTGACAGCCCAAGTCAGAGGTTACACCTTCCCTAAACAGGTGTAACTTGAATACTCCTCTAGGTGTACCAGACAGCTGGGACGTAAGAACCAGCGTCCCTGAACAATTTCTTCTGGGCTTTCTTCTTGTGGCTGAGTGCTGATGTCCAGCCAGAGGCAGAGCCCTTCCTCGTCACACCGTGTGTGCCCTACCCTTGCAGATACCACCCAGCTTGTGGCGTGGGCGTGACTCACCCCACAGCACCCTGACAGTCCGGTCAGTATGGACCATGCACTCCGCCACAAGCCTTGGAGGTAGGGATGGAGCACTTGTGCAAAGCAGAGACGAGCAGAAGCTCTGCAGTGCAATTCCCCTCGGGCTCCTGGCAGGTCAGCACTCCACAGACCAGGAGCAAGGCAGCCTGCAGCAAACATGAGCTGGCCCAGGACAAGCCTGGCCTCCTGCTGCAACTTCACCCTCCTGCAAAACCACGGGGATTTCTTGCCCGGTCACTGCTGAATTTGCAGCTCTTTCATTTTGCCAAAGTTCTATTTAAGCTTTAGCCCTACCAAATGCAGATTAAATGCATACCTTCCTACCCTTGCAAAGGTGTTCACAGATACTAAACATTACATTTACCTCTGTGGCTTTCCATTTTACACAGAAAATGCAAAACAGACCAGCTGGGTTTAAAGACCTTGAACTAGACTGAAATTTTTAGTATTAATTATCTACATGGATGGAGGCTAGGGGGTTGGAAAAATTTCTAATCTAGCACTTTAAGGAAATATGAACCTTGAACATCAAGGGTTGCTGGTGGCACTAAAAAGTACATGCCTGCTTTTGTTTATAGCCAAAGAATCTGGGTACTGCTCTCATAATATATTTGGCTGATGGGAAGCGTGCAGCTGGATAAGCATTCAACAGCTAAACCGTGCACCCTGTTCCTCAGAGAGTCCCTTGCCCTTGGCAAAGAAAAAAAAGATGCATCTTCCTGGCACTGAACCTGGGACTTTGTTTATTGACAAGAATAAACTTTTTTCCTACTTGTAAGCACAATAAATGACACTTTCACAGTAAGCTAATGATGGGTGTCTATAATGTATGGCAGTAGCAGCTCTATTATTGATGTAGTTATACTGGTAAAAAATGCACACATTATTATAGTTTTGTATTGCAGTGGGAAGAGATTCAATTATGCTCATAAGCAATGCTGGAGTTGTATTCATAGCTCTGCCAGTTTTCCCCTCTATAAATACACCAAAAAAACCTTTTTCAGCTTGTCAGATTGCACAGAAACAGAGATCACTGTCAAGGAGAATGCTTTGGAACAAAGTGCCATGTAATCCAAGCATGTGGAAGCTGAAAAAAATCCAGCAATATGCAGAGGTGAGAAGCATGGTTCATAAAGGCATCATAATAAATTACATAATCTAAACATCAATTAGTTATTTTTAAGGCAGACTTCTTACTTTGAAAAAAAATCATTTAAATTCAGTGCAAGCAACCATTGTTAAATGAGTACTTAATCCAGGTTAATATAAGGCTCAAGTTACACCAGAATGGCACTACCTACAACATCCTCCTGTTTCTGCTGTTCCATCCTTTCTGTATCTGTTGGATATTACAATGATTACTAACAGAAACTACCACTAAATATCACACTTACATGTGCCCTGTCATGGCTGTAATTGTATTTATTCCATATTTCTTAAATATCCCCCCATATTCTACAGCAGAAATATTACATTTCTAAATTAAAATAAAATTAAATGAAATAAAAAATAAAATAAAATAAAATAAAATAAAATAAAATAAAATAAAATAAAATAAAATAAAATAAAATAAAATTTAGAAAATCATGAAATATGTTACAACGAGGCTCTTGGAAAACCTAGCAGACTTGCTTTGTAAATATCTTGTAGGTAAGATGGCTGATTCTTTATGTCTCTGAGTACACACACTGTACATTTAAATAGAACTTTCAGATGATTTTTATATGCCCACAGCCACATTTTCATAATCAGCCCTTAGGACTCTGATGGCCAATATGAGCACAAACCTTTTATATTGAACTTCCGTATTTCTGCACAAATACAAGCCTTCATGAATGTCAAGCTGGCAATCAGATTCACTTCTGGTTTGTGCTAAAAGTTGCAAACTGTGAAGAAGACTTGTCAGTTCACTTTTAGTTACTAAAATGCTGACGATCAAGTAGGAAAGACATTTAATGGTATATTTAATAGGCTGTTTGCTTGTTACTGCTTTCTCAGGCAAAAATATTTTAAATTCAAATAAAGATCATTTGACAGTTCACAGGAAACAAGACTCTGTGATGATGTGGCACCAACAGCTTGTGACTTTCTAGGACACTCATACTCACTGCATTACATCAGACTAATTCTGATAGCTCTGCCCTTATCATTTTTAGAGAAGTGATGAGGCAGGCAAAACATCACTTTCTGAAGTCTATCTGAGCTAGTTACTTCAGGGAGAGAGATCCATTCACAGTTAAATCCTCTTACTCAACACCGTGGTTGGCAGGCTGTTGTGGATACAACAAGGAGATCTGGAATAGCTGCAATAAACATAGCACAAAATGTAACTGAAAAATAATGGTAATATAAATAGATCTTATGTACTTGCCACACTAAACATGCTTACAGGCTATTTTCAAATACAGGTAGTGTGATAATTAAAATATATCAGAAAGCTCAGCTGAGGTACAATGCCATGAATAGGGAATAGCACAGAGCCATTCATCTTTTGGTTGGGCAAACCTCACTGAGGGAAAACAACTGCTGAAATCAGAGGAGTCTAAGATTTTCAGAATCTGGCTTTGTACAAATGATTATGGGTGTCACATTCATTTTTTGCAGAGTAATAAAGCTGACCACATCCAAATAATGACATGCTTGGTTTATTTGACATGTAAAATGCAATGGTATATAATTTATACAATTTGAATATCAGGATTCTGATATTCTGATATATTACTTAAAATACAAAAAGGATGGTTTATGTTAATTGTTTTTAGAAGTTTCTTAAAACAATCCATGTGGTTCAAGTATAAAATTTTTTAAAAAGGCAGTATCGTTGGTCTTGCTACTTTCATTAGTAGGAAATGGCACAACTTTGGAAAGGAAGATGCTCACAAAGCTGTGATTATACTGACATACTTGGTACTGCACACCTTCTTCTGACAGAAAGTTACAATTTAGTGGGCAGAAATGGCTACATAACAGCATTGTGAATGATGTATTTTAGAATAACTTAATTCTTACCAGCAATCGTTCTTTATTAAAAATTCATTAGTTTAAAATCACCACAATTTGTAACAAAATTATAAATAATACCAAAAGCTTTTGGTGCTGTGTGCTTTTAAATAGTTCTGTTTCCTGGAGAACTTCCTGTTTAAGAGATCGCTTGTAATTGAAAAGTATTTATGAGATCAGCCACAGAATGGCTGAGGTGGGCAGGTTCCTCTGGAGATCACCTCATCTCAACCCTCTGCTTAAAGCAGGGTAAGCAGGAGCAGGTTCCTCAGGGCCACAACCAGTTGGGTTTTGAATATCTCTAAGGATGGTGATTCCACAACCTCCCTGAGCAACCCATGCCATTGTTTGACCACTCTCATGATAAGGAAAGTTTTTCTCAAGTTTAAACAGAATTTTTTTCATGGTTTATCCACTGCTTCTTGTCCTTTCACAGGACACCACTGGGAAGAGCCTGGCTCCATCTTCTTACGTTTGCCCCATCAGGTCTTTATACACATTAGTAAGATCCTTCCTGAGCCTCCTCTTCTCCAGGCTGAACATTTCCAGCTCTTGTCCACAGATCTCAGATGCTCCACAGCCTTCACTACCTTTATGGTCCTTTGCTGGACTCCTTCCAGCACGTCCCTATCTCTTTTGTGATAGGGAGCCCCGAACTAAGCTGTCATCTGGGGGTGTTTTATAAGTATACAAATATAAATTTTAATGCAAAAGTTTTAACTGAAAGGTTATTCTTGAAATTTGAAATCCAGGTAAGAATAGCAATGCTATTCTTCCATTAACCTTAACTGTACATTTAGAAATATAGTATGTATTAGAGTCATCTTCCATAGCTTACAGAATACATAACTTCTCATTTTGTGAGTAGTCATCTATGCCTAATGAAGACCATGACTGCCTCAGACAGACTGGCTATAGCCCAAATGTCCACCTAAAGAGTTAGTTGGAAGATTAAGACTTCTATGATCTCATCTCAGGCAGGTTACAGCTATGCAACATGTGATAGAGTTTTGCAACTGATCCATACGGAATGCTTCCAACAGGTGAACAAGCACACTCTGGTCAGGACTCCTCCGATACTACTGAACGAATAATGTGTGCTTGCCCTGTTGAAACTGGGTGCTGAATCTGCAGATCCGCATTTTTCTCCTAGCTCAGTGTGCCACAACATCCATGCATTGGAAAGCTGGAGTCTTTTAACCGAGTTTAGTCTGTTTTATGTTAGTGCCTCAATGCCTAGGCCAAGTGGTAGGGCTGTCTGACTGGTGTCTCTGCTGAGATTAAGGGAGAAAGAAATTTCTCTCCCGGACTTCACACTATCCATAGGTAAACAGCAGAAGTAGGGCTCAAACATGCCATAGAATTCAGCCTGCAAGAGAGGAGAAACCGAGCAATTACAGATCCTCAGCTTCAACAAGGTCATCCTGTTCTCAACCAACACGTTATCTCGTTCTATTTCCCATGGACAGGAACAAAAACTAACAAAGTTTTGACCCCTTTGTATTTCTGATTATCACCACAGCTGAAGAACAACCTCAGTGGAATTGATAGGCTTTGGACTGAAATTTGGAATTAAAATAGCTAGTCCTAAAATTTATCAATGCCTATTGTATCCTGACAGTCATAGTGAAATCCACCCAAAGATGTTGATAGAAACCATCTTTTCAACAAATAGCTCAGCAGAAAATGTCCCATGGATCTCAGCTCCCTAATACAAAAGTCATAATCTGGATTCCTCAGCTGACTGTATCTGCAAAGACTGCTGTGCCAGGACAGCATATTAGCTCACATCATTCCACAGTTATTTCAAGTGCTGTGTGCTACGTCTCCTAGCATGGCCTTAAAATAAGCATCAACTCCTGTGAGGAAGAGGAAATGCAAATCAATTACAGAAATGATGAGAGGGGCCAATAAGATTCAAATGAGAATAAAACTCTGCATTGAAATAATGTCAAATGGCAAGTGATTGCCTCTTTATAGTGTTTTATACTGTAGGAACTGTGTGAGTATTTAGAAGGATGAAGATTGTTATGTTAACAATGGGGGAACAGCTTTTTTTAAGTAATGAAATGGACAGAAATGAAAAAATAAAACTTGAGGCACTGCAGAATGGGACACAACTGGGAGTTGTAGAATAAGATACTATTTTACTATGCTCTAGTTAGGAGGGTTTTGCAATAAATGGGGAATATCTTAATTCCTATTGATGTTCACCAGAACTAAGCCATAGACAGGATTATGCCACAAAACTCACTTTGTGAAGTTGTGGGGACAAAGTTATTCCAGATGATTCAGAGCAAAAGGAGGAAATTAATCCTATAAACATTTATATGTATGAGTAACTGTTCTCCCAGGGCTGTCCCACTAAGTTCAGTATGCCTATTATATAAGTGAACTGATGTGTATGTAAGTGTTTACAGGGATTAACATTTAATGAAGATTAAAATTTTCACATGGCTGCTTTTAACTCCATCTAGCTGATACAACTGCCAGGAACTGTTGGGGTAAAGGAATATGCCAGCCATGCTGCTTTTCCGTGATTACTCTCACTTATAAAAAGCTGTTGGAAGGAGGAGACATGGACAGCTCCTGTTTTCCTAGACAGGGAAGTTTGATACAAATCTCACAGCTGTTTTCTGCTGGGATAACACAGCTGCTGGAAGGCAGACATAGAAAGAGCCTCAGCTGCACAACCAGATATTTTAAAAGATTTAGTNTTTTGGTGCTTTCTCAGATGATGGAAATAAGAAGCATCACTTTATAAATGTTGGTAAAAGCAACTAGTGAAACTTGCAAGATGCTTGAAAACATGTTGAAAGAGTTGCGTGCAACAATATACTAAATTGCACTGTCAGGCACACACAGAAGACAGACGGAGACACTCTGGGCCTACAAATATGGTTTCAAGGAATTGGCCCCAATTCTTCAGTGGAGCTTCTTTGAACATGAAATTAATGTAGTGAACACAAATGCAGACAAGCATTTGGTCTTGTTTATAAATGCCCCGTGGCTGCTCACTGCGTATGTCTATTATACAGCTGGGGAAAGAATTAAAATATGATTTAGCAGGAGCCAAGCTAGCTTTAAGCAAGCTTACTCTGTTGTTGAAAGTCAAGTAGCACTGAATTCAGTGCAGCTGATTGTCACAGGTCCAAAATCAGTTCTTGGGAAGACATAAACTCCTGCAGCCAGACTGTTATACATATGTCAACATTTTCAGTTTCAGATAATTTCTATGTCCAGTGCCTTCGTATCTTTGAATAGCAGCCAGTGGATTTAGCTATGCCCAACTTTACAGACACTGAGCCCAAAGACCAGCTTTACACAGTGAAAACATACAGCTTTAAGCACAACTGGAATTTGTACTTCTCTCATATGGGTCATGCCATTTTAATAATGGCAGAGGCAGTGCTACATAGAGTTGCTTTTTAGGAGGGGAAGCACCCAAAAAAAAATGCCCAGTTGAAGTGATAAAACAATACTCCCAGGAATGTCTCTGACCTCATGCTACTCTTACTGACAAATACTCCTTTAATAGTGGTGAATTAATGGTATTGAACCCTGTGCAATCCGACATGCAGCCTGTGAGATGACAGCGTTCAGACAGAAATATTCTACCTCTGTCAAGTTAGCTGGCTCCTATTATAGCACGGGTGTTAAACCATGCTGCTGAACAAGCTTTGGCAGCTATCGTGTGAGCTTCCCAAGTGAATGAATCACAGCAGTAACGGGTGATTGAACAAGGGTATATACAGTGTGACTCCTTAATTTCTTTCTGCTTCACACTTCAAATCAATTGCAGCAAAGCTCACATTAGATGACACCGAGAACTGAGTTCTGTTTCTTTCAATGCTACCCCCAACCTGATCTTCTGTGAGAACAACAAAACTGTAGATGGAGGAATCTGCGTATGTCCAGGTAGAAATACATTGTGATATTTTATTTGGACTCTGGAGTTGCTAGTTGCAATGTCTATGTGAGAAATGGTGTCAGGTTGTGTTCTAGATATTAAATGCAGGTATTGTTCATGTTTTACTCTTCATTGCATTGCAGAAGAGCATTTCTAATCTATGACCAAGAAAAAATGAATATTTTATCTTCAGCACATTTTACTAGGTCTAGACTAACTACATAGCTGGCTGCTTTACAATGTCTTATTAACTTTGCTTTTACTTTTAAATAACTTTTATTAGAATTAAAATAAATAACTTATTGGAAGGGAAAACTAATTGTACAAAGCTGGTTTTGTCAAGAATTTGATTTCTTTGCATGCAGTTCACACAGTGAAGAACAATATGATTACTAGATTTCATTAACTGACTTAAAAAAACCAAAAACCAAGTTGTGCCTTATTCTGTGCAACATTCATAATGTGAAAAAAAAGTTTGGAAATTTGGCCTTGTGACAGGTACCAGGAGAAAATTTTAAAATATATTCTTATAACATATTTATTTACCTATATGGACCAAATCTTTCTTTGTCTTCATTAAGTTTTTTTGTATATAGAAAATAACTGGAGAAATGGCAAATGGCGAAAGCCCAGCTGCATGTACAATCGTGTCTGATACCTGTGATAAAATGAGGAGGAAGGAATAACAGAATATATACCTCAGGAATAGATAGAAATTTCAAGGATAGTTGCAGTAGAAATTTTAAAATGCTATTTGAAAGACCTATTTTTGTTATTAGGATGCTATTGCCATCTCAAATTTCTCTTGCAAGTTCTAGGGCTGCTACTGAAATAAAAGGCATGTTGCTAGAATAAAAAGCAATTCCTAAGCAATTGCAGCATCTGCTAAATTATAAAGCCAGATGTTTTTCTGAATAAAAAAGAAGAAAATTAATTCTAAAACTTCTGAAAACAGAAGTTAAACTGAAAAAAGTTTGTCTATTTTGACAGTTACCTGTTTCCTGGTTTGTTTTTTTAACCTAGAATTTTGGAGTCATGATTTTGCCACATCAGACAATAAAATCTATACCTAATATTTTAACTCAATTTTCTTACAGACAGATGCTACTTATTGTGATCTGTATTTTAATCCTGTGCTGCCTTCTGTTCCAGGAGTAAAACCAGAGTGAACAATTTCATTTATCAATTTCCATGCACCTATGAAATACTGATTGTTTAGTCTTTGAAATATGATGATATTCCTTAAAAGAAACCAAAAATAATGAAAAGAATTTTTTTTCATCTCATTTTTTAAGACTTCTGTAATGCCTTGAATTTTTTTCTTTGCTAAATGTTACCCCTGTATAGGCTCTGAGACTCTTATGTTTTCTGCTGTTTCCTGTACTATCTGCTCCAGATATTTCTGCATCTCTTAATTGCTTCCCAAGTTCACTGTAAGGCCATTCACAAACCTCTCGTCTTACAATCTTCTTGATGCCAGGAGCTATGTTGCTATCTATGGTCTATTGCAGATAAAGAAGCACCACTGTATCAAACTTACAGGCTTTCTTTGCTTGGTCAGTATCTGTAGTTCTAGGATATTTTCTGTGATATACCACAAGAATGTGATGCAACCCAATATGCTGGGTTACCCTAAAGGGAAAGGGGAAAACGCATGCAGGGAAGATTTTTCTGGACCTCCTTGTTTAAGAGGCTGCAGTGAACCTCAGTTTACTTCAGTAAACTATCTTAATATTTACAGAAAGTAGTGGCAGTGGTCAGTCCCCGTTTCTCCCTTTGCTAAGGGCACTTGGGATGTCTCCAATTCCACACCATCATGCCATCACATCTATGGCAAAATGCAGTATCAGATTTTTTTTCCTAGTTAATGAAAACTCTGTGCTTCTAACATACCACTGCACTGGTTGTTTTGATAGAAGAAGTAAAGAAGTTGAAATATTTTGCCATGATTGCTAAATACGTCTCTGCCCTGCAAACAGCTGCAAAGATGGTGTGAGACAATGATCCCTAACTGAAAAGGATGTTCCAATTTAATCAGTAACACTGACCCTTTGTTATTTGCGACCATACTAAAAACACATGCATACTGTGAAGTAAACAGCTTTACCTTAGATAATGTATGTTTTTAATGGAGATGACAACTAATTTATTAGGTTAGCACTTCAGAATTTTTGACCTTGACTTCCTTCAGCTATGGTTTCTAAATTTTGTTCACCATGACAGATTAGTGGGAATGTATTGTGTGTATCCACCGTTGAGCTGCTTTATGGTTTTGAGCTCAAGTACTCGAGCAGAAGTCTTTAACATGCTAAATACTGCATTTTTCCATTACCTGAGGTATCTTAACTAATAATTCTTGACATAAATGCTGAATGTCTTGATGTTTAAATGTCATGATCATCAGAGTCATGGTGATTCAAGTATCTTTCTTGACCTACAGAAAACAGTCTACGTTGCTTCCTGCATAATGTTATTTACCTGGTCCTGCATTTTAAAGCATGCATTTATTAAGATGATAAATAGTAGATGTTATTAAAATGGTGTAGTAAAAGAATATTCTGCATTTCAGCTTAAAAAAAAGTCTTTTATTTCAAAGGTCCTGTTGAATTTGCTTCCTGAACTTTGATAGAGAGGTGGACAACTTTATTTCATGAACAGTGACTTTACAACTGAATTTTGGTATCAGACTAGAAAGGTGCAAATTTCTTGTACAACTAATGAAGGAACTGGTGCATAAATGCAGAATCTAGAACTGATATCAGTCCAAGGTCAAATTTCACCCATCAGAAATAAGGCATGTGCTTTGTATACCCATTACTGATGCCGGGATTTGCTGCTGTGCTTCCAGTCCTGTAACACAGAAGATGAGGCTCCCTCTCACCGACCCTAACAATTGAACAACCCACGGCACTTTTCTGCCTTTGACGGGTGTTAACATTGATATTGATATTCCTGCCAGCCTACAGTTCAGGAAATTACATTTTTCCTCCCCGTATTTCCAAATGGATATTATGGCTCCAGTTCTCTATCCAAGGCTGATAACCAGTGCTGCTGAAGGGTTTAAAAAGGCCAGGTTCACAAATTGAAACAAGTTACTCTGTCAGCAGCGGAGCACAAAAGATGAAAGATCATTCTCCCATGCACGCCCTCAAAGGGGATCTCAAGGGTCTTTCACGCCTTCCACCTCCTTGGATCCGGCCGTGGTCGCTCCAGCCTCCGCAGGCGCTGGACATCGGGCCAGCACGGCTGCGGGGAGCTGGCACCTGCTGAGGGAAACCATCTTCCTCTCACCAGCTATGTTTTTCTTCTCTCTCTGTCTGCCAGCGGTGCGGGAACGAGCAGCTGCAGGGACCGCGGCACCCGCAGCGAGCGGCCGCAGGTAGCGCCTGACAGCTCCGCCACGGGGGCAGGGAGGGGGCGGCAGCTCCCGCCGCGCCCCCATCACCGCCCCGCCTCGGGATAAACGCGGCCCCTCGCGGGGAACTGTGGAGACGTAGTTTCCACGGTGTCGGAGGGAAGCGCCGCGGTTCCACAGCCCGTCCCGGCCCCGCGGCCGCGGGAGAGAGGGGGGAACCCGCACCGGGAGCTGCCCCCGGCCCGGCCGCGGCGGAGCGAGCGCCTCTGGCGCGGCCGGTCCCTCCTGGCGCGCCGTAGCGATGCTGCCGGCGCCGCTGCCCTCGGCGGCTGTTCCCAAGATGGCGGCCGCGCGCGCGGCTCTGCGCGGCCGCGCTCCTGCAGCCGGGTAGGGACCCGCTCCCCTCCTCCTGCTGCTCCTGCTCCTCGCTGCGCCCCCGCGCCGCGCACTGGGGCCCGCCGCCATGCCGGCCCCGGTGCATGCATGAGAGACGCCGCCGCGCTGGTCTGTGCCGCCGCCGCCGCCATGGAGGAGCCGCCACCGCCGCCGGGGAGGTCAGTACCCAGCGCTGCCTCACTGGGAGCTCCGTGCAGGGAGCGATGCCGGGCGGGGGCTGCGAGCGCCGGGGCCGGGGGTGCACGCTCTGCCTCCCGCCCCCGGCCCCTCCACGCTGCAGAACCTCTGGCTGCTGCTGCTGCTTCAGCGCTTCTGCAGAGCGCCCACGGAGCGAGAAAGTGCTTCGATAAGAAATCTCTAGTGGCTGCGGTGGGTAAGGCAGTGTTTTGTGGGCGCTTTGCAATTAAAGGCAAATCGTTTCCTTCGCCCCCAGCCTCGCAGCAGTGCGGGCGGGTGTGTCGGGGCACTGCCGAACCCGGCTCTCGGAGTCGGGCCGGAGGTCCGGGGGCTGCAGAGAGGCGAGGGAGCAGCAGCTGGAGCCCGCGGGAGGCTGATGGAGCGTGACCTGTGCTCCTCGGCTTGTGAACTGCAGCGATAAAAGCGCTGCCCTCTGGAGGGGTGTCTCGTGTTTATAGCAGCCGTGATTAAAATCGGGTTCTCTTTGGCGTGCCGGTAAAACAGCAGGGTCACGGAGTATCGCTGCTGGCAACATTGCAATCGATAGTTGTAAGAAGATGGAGTTAAAAGAAAAAGCGTTCACAAAAAAGTGTTGTGATGCTTCAAAGCTTTCTGCAACTGCTGTCACCTCCTGAATATGCTGACCTGCAGACTGGCTTTTTGCAAGTCTCCATCTGTGTCCTGCTGAGAGATGGGGATGCAAATTACTTTATGGTTTAGTGTTTCCAGCTGGCTGTAGAAGTATTGCATAAGTCCAAGTTATTAATTCCGTGGCAATTATTTCTCATTTTAAAATAACATCCTGTTGATGCATTTCACTTCTCACTAGGAGGCATTCAGGAAACGTTTTTAAAACGCTTGTGTGATCAATTAGTACTGTAAGGCAGTAGTCAGGTGCATTGTGTTCCAGGTGTGCTGTGCAAAAAATCTGCTGTCATGTTGCTGAGATCGTTCTTGAATATTGCGAGCTGCTGTTTTGTACTGATGGAATAAAAGGGAAGTTGTGATGTGCTCCTGTTTGGGTCAAGGCTATGGAGTTGAACAATGCCTTTGAGTTTACATTAATGTGCATTAATGATTTATTTTTCTGTCATGAGAATGCCAAAATCAGAAGATCTATAAAACTAATTAGATTTAACAGAAATATTATGAAATACAAATGCTATAGGGCAACTGAATTAATGAGCTTCTAAGTTACTTTTTGAAGGACTCTCCAAAGACTAATACTGCAGGTTAAGCAGAAAATTACTTAAAATAAAGTTTGTACAACAGCATGACCCTAGACCTGGGCTGTCTTCATGTAGAAGAGTAATCTTCAGAGCCTGACTGGAAAACACCCAGGCATTTCCTGTGCAGGGCCATTTCTGACCTCTGCTGGATTCTGCTTATTACAGGACAGTTTATATGAGTCGGATGTGGGTGTGGATAATGTGGTGACAACTTCACCCAGCAAATGAAAATTGAATTAGTTATTTCAGAGTAGGCTGGTGGGTGGGAAGGGGATGTCTCAAACAATTAGGTAGCCTTAATTTGTGTAGGGTAATGCATATACTCCATCCACTGTGATTCACTTCTGTGTGTACTTTGTGTCCCAACTTCACACCTGCTTTAGAACACAACTGCTTCTCTGGCTTTATGCAGCACTTGCTTTTACTTAAATGTAATACAAGTAAAGTATCTGAAGCTTTTTCAAACATAATTACTGTTGATTTAAATGTTGGAGTCATCATTAGGTGTTTATTCTTGGGGCTGTGAGGTCAGAATTTTGTTGAAATCAGTTTATTTTGCCCAGGCTTGGGCAATTGAAATCCATTTGATGGCAGATAGCTTTTAATCCTGTTTGTAGAGTATGAATGTGTTCTTATGATAATGAGTTCTGGCTAGTGCTAAAGTGTGTTGCTGTAATGCATTCTCTTTAAGTTAACTTTAGTTGTGATGGAGAAGTATTCAGTCATTCTGAATTAGCAATACACCTACGTTTGTTAAATAAACCAACTTTATTGATTTGTTGTTTTGAGACTGCCTCGGGTGAGAAATCTGCTTGTCTTTGTGTGAGGATTCTGTGTCTTGTTAGAATATAAATGCAGTGGTACATTTTGTAAACTGAAGACAAGCATAAAATATATTTATGGCTTTTTTTGAATTACACAGTCCTTGGTCAAAAGCATTTGATTGGGAATCCCTCTCCAAAAGCATACTGTTTTTTCCAGGCCTTCTTTTCTTTCTTGAAATGCACTTTTGGGTGGGGAGAGAGGGGAGGCAGCTCTAAACTAAAAAATGCTCTGGGAACCTACAAGCAGATGTTGATTTTGAGAGAGGATTGCACTTTGACCCTGGATAGCATGCAGTAGTTATGGATAAGTGAAAAGATACTACTGAAAAGTTTTGTGAAGAATTCACATTTAAGTATCAATCCTGGTAACAAAACAAGTGGAAAGTTTTCAAGATAAGATGTTTCCACTTAGATAATTTAGAATGTTAATTAAAACAGATGCGTTTGGTAGTTCTTGATTATTGCCCATAGTCTTTAAATTTCCCAAACAATTTTGGGCTTTCCCAAGAATTTTCTGGCACAAAATCCACTATAGAGAAAAATGAGGCCTTAAGCATGTCCTTTGTTGGGACTTTGGTCTTTGTTTGGGGGCACTGCAAAGGCGTGAAGAGCCATAGGACTACCATAACTTGTGCCTTGATTGCCTGTAGCCCTCTTTTCTCCTGGCATATATCCAGTGCAAGGGGTGAAGGAAGGACCAAGGATGTGAATAAAGTGGGACAGAATTGTGAACTATGTGGAGGCTTCCTCCTTGCTGGGGAACTTTTCAGTAGTCTGTCTATCAGATTTGTTGTCTCTAGGATGACAATGGATTGGGCTGTCAGTCTGCAGTATCTGTGGTTTGGGGGAAGCCTGAGGTTATGTTATGACTTGTGCTCAACATATTTTCCTGCTTGCCAAACCATCTGTATGGCTGATAGTATATGAGCAGTGAAAGAGTTTAAAATTATTTTATTAACTTAAGATCGTAGTTTCAGTGGGAAAAATGATTTAAGTGTATAGAGCTTTGCCATAGGTTTTTTTACCCCCATGCATTTAAGTGAGGTAAGATGTAATCTCTATTCTACATGTATTGCATTTTCTTGTTTACATGTGCAAGATTGGGATGAATGACTGATTGCTCCACCTACGCACAAACACACATGAAGTGCTGGTTGAGATGTCTTTGGCATTTGTAGCAGTAAGGATTAGTCTGTGTTGTGTGGCTGCTTGGGTTGTTTTTATGTCTGTTAATTAGTGCTGTCTGTGTCAAGGTTGGTTTTACTATTATGTAAGCTAGTGATATTGACCTTTGTGGAATGCAAACCGTGCTGTGATGAAAACAAATCTACTGAATTTAAAGGAAAGCATAAGGGATATGCAGTAATTCTTACTTCAGGGAGCTAATTTGGATTTTTAGAGGCTTACAAAGATTTGGCTTCCATGACAACCACATTTCCTAAATTATATACGAACCATTCTTTTAAACTGGTTCCAAAACGCATTTAGAAGACAATTTTTCATTCTACCAACTGCTAGTCAGCAGTGTGTTGACCTCTGTCAGCGCAGGAATCTCAGCTTGTTTCGTCAGTGGAGTGGTTGGATTTGCTGTTGCCTACAGCATTTATGTTTGCAGGACTGTTACTTTCCTTCAGTTTTATTCTTCTCTCAGATGTTTAACTGCACTGATGCTATGTTTAGTCTGTAATTTATTAACTAAATAATTTTTGAATTTTAAAAAATAAGTTAGAAGCTTATTTATTTAAAGAGTTGATAATGGTCCCATGCCCACTCTTGGCTTACTGCAAATGTAAGGCCAAATGAGAATGTTTTTTTTAAACATCTGAATTTGAATGTTACTAGGTTGACAAATGTTCACTCGTGTCCAGTCCAAGAACCCTGTGTGTAAAGTCACATTAATCTGCCGTGAAACCTGATCAGGTTTATTTTGGAGCCAGACAAGATGGGATGTAATTATTGTCCTGATGAATGTCTCCTGCTGTCTTAGGGTAGAAGGAGGAAGTTAGTTCTGTCCCTTCTGTGTTCTGCTGATACTCAGTGGTACTGAGTGGCATGTGTTGCTTTCTAATGTGGTATAAATGTATGGTTTATTCTGCCCTCGGCTTACATGTGCTGCTCGTTTACTTGCTTTTGCTTTTCCTGAGAGCAGTATTTGTAAAGGTTTTTACCATTTTGGCTGTAGAACATCCATTCAGTAAGTGATAACAAGGCCACAGCTATTCATGCCTCTATTACTTCTTGGCCTCACTGTAGAACCCTCCATGGGCTTGACCACTGAGCTTTTAGGATGCTCCAAGTAGTGCAGAGTACTGAAGTCCCATTGCATTGCACGGATTTTCCAAATACACACAAGTAGTCCAGTATGCAGTGCTTAGACACCAGCTTCCACTGAAAACCTATTTAATGTAAATACTTTACCTTCAGGGTTCCTGTAGACTTCGACTTCATCTGAATGACAAACTGAAACTTTGGTATCATAAGCAGGTGTTAGCTTTTTCTTATCTAGTAATGGAACTTTCTGCCAGAAGAATAGAGTGTGTGTGGGAGAGTGGGGGAAGAATGGCTGTAACAGATCTTTTTATCTTTTATCACAGGTCTGTGCGCTTTCCAGTTTATCACTTTTATATATGATATATTTATAGTTGAACCTAGCAGCTTAACAATCTTTTATAATACCTCTTTTCCCAGTAGAACATAACTTTTCTTGGTGTAACTTAAATTTTCCGGAAAATCCATGCAAATGTGTTAGTACAGATTTTTCATAAATCGTTCTTAATTAAATATACTTTACTCTTTTGGTGTGTTTCTTGAGACCTTGGGATCTGATCTGTGCAAGTGCCAAGAGCTTAATTGCAGCACTTACCCTTTGGATTGATACTATGTAGTGCTCAAACATCATTACTGAGGAAAACATATTTCAGAGATTCTTATTTAAAAAAAAAAGTCAGTTTAAATTCCCAAATATGTGCTAGGATATAGTTGAGGTTGAAAAAGTAGCACTAATGGAGAAGCATGGGGACTGGAATCAACGAATATTTTAACATTACTTGTTAAGTGAAGAGAGCTGGATACTAACTGTGCTGGGTGAAGCTCTCTTAGCTCCTGTTTCTACAGTTCTAACCTTTGATCCATTTGCAGCCTCACTTGGCAGGCTTGAACATGGATGTGGAAACCTAACAAACCCATCAACATTTTCACACTTTATTGCATGTTATAGAGCAAGGGTAGAATTAAATAGGCTTTTTTTTCTTTTGAAATAAAATATGGCGTAGTTTTAATCAAATAATCTATTGGGGGCAAGCTCAGAGATGAATCTACTGTAAATGCTGTTACATCGTAGTTCAAATTTGTATGAAAACTTATAATAATCCAAGATGGAAAAATTAGTTAAGCTTTCTCTGTTTTCAAATTTGCTAGTAAAAAAGAACAGAAAGTTCTGAGTATTTATTTTTTTCTGAGATGAGAACATGAAGAACTGCCAAAGCTTTTATAAAAGCTCTATTTTATTTATTTTTTTATACTTATTTCTAGTTGGTATAACTTGCAGAAGAAAAATTACTTCCTTAGATCGTTTAAATATGTCTCAGTAGTGCTTATCACTACTTGCTATAAAAAGATACGATGGATACTACTTTGCATTCTGCTTAATTTATTTTTGAATCATTGTTTGACATTTTCTTCTTTTTGAGGTTTACCATGTTGTTCTAATCAACCAAAAGGTGCTTCAATACCTCACCATTCTTTCAGTAGCTTTTGTTAGATTTTTCTGTGACTTTGTCTTTCTTTTGTAAATATAATAAGCACATATAGAAGCTTCTGCCCAGGAATATAGGAGAATTTTGGGAAAAGTGCCAAAGTAGTAGTAATTTGAAGAACTGACTCTGGTAGCTTCCAGATCTTGAGAAGCAGACAATTCTGTTAAAATTTTTCTGTTAAACAAAAATTTGCTAGTAAGTACATTAGTGCTGTAAGGAAATTTGTAATGCCTAGTCAGACATGTGCTCGAAGTCTACTGTAGAAATGAAGTGTGTTCACACTTGCTGGGTCCTTCTCTTCTAATTAAAGAGCTTAATTGAGAGTTACCAAGGAGGAAAAGTTGTTGCTGGGAATCAATTAAAGGTTAACTGTTGAGCTCAAAGCTGTACATTAGTCTTTTCCCCAGTAATGACTCTTATTTTTTTCCTTGGCGATTTCTGGAGAAGTAGTGGTGGTTTTGTCAGTGAAGTCTTGCTCCAAACCACTCTTTGTGTTGCAGCAGAAATACTTGCTTTGTATTGCTCCCTCAGCTGATGTGGAATTTATTGTACTTGGTTGTTAACTGTTAGCAGAGCTGTTGTAGTGTAAACCTGTAGTTTGCAAGAGGGCAGCACGGGTTTCATAGCAGCCTGAGTGTGTGCATTTGTGCAGCCCTGCTACAGCTTAGTGTTCAAAGATAAACAAAGTGTAAATAGTGAGTAGAGAGGGGCTTTTGAAGGGCTGCTGTTACGTCCTGACAATTCACTAATGAAGTTTCAGTGTTTCTGTCATTGTTTCTGTGTTCACAAGCCCTTGTTCGTAGGTTAATTTATGAAAAAGCTACTGGAATTATGTAATCAATCGGTTCTTCATGGTGATATCAATATTACCTTAAGTATCTTCCTGCCCAAGTATTTTGGTTTTATTGTTGCTACAAGTAAAAATCCTCATTAGTTTTGTGGCTGACTCAGCTAAAAATTACTGTTCTCATCTCCTAACATCCCTCTCTTGCCCTCCCTCAACTGGGAATGTCTGCCATATGAAACTTGCCAGCGTGACAATAAGTACGTTTGGCTGCCTAATCAAAATTAAAGTGGCTGAAGTTGGAAAAATCTTTCTAACAAAGGCATTCCAGCTAAGCTGGATTGTTTTGGCAGCATCAGTGAAGACCCAGGGTTGGTACTTAAAGTTACACCTGTGTATCTTGGGTGCTGGTGACTTCTGGCAAAGTGTCTGGAAAGCAGAAGGGACAGAGAGTCATGTAAGATTGCTTCATGTGCAGCCAGAAGAGAGTGACTGAGAGCACGATTTCACTTAACACTCAGCAGATTGCCTTCTTCCCCCTGCTCTCTCTACAAGAGAATGCCAGGTTCAGGCAGGATGTAGTGGAGGAGCTTGGTTGTCATGGGGCTGTGGAGTTTTTGCTTGTGTGTATTGATCTGACAGGTGCACCAAAAAATTAAGGGTTTTTTTCACTGTCAGGTTGGTGATTGAGGTCACATGATTGTTGCCTTCTGTGCAGAAGGGATGGCAAAAGGGTCAGTGATGTGCAACCTGGGAAGCAAAAGGTGCACTGGAACAGGTTCCCCTTCTTGTGTCATCTTACTGGGACTGTAGTGTTGGTAATTTCTGAGGGTCTTTACTGTAAAGAGTTGTGTGAATGGAATTACATTTCATACTGTATTTATATACAGTATACATACAAAATTTATTAAATTTTTTTTAATATTGCTTCCTTTTTTTGTGCTCTTACAAGTGTTTCTGCTGTAAGCTGTTTTAATGCAAAGTTAGATTCTGTAAGATTTGCATATGCAGACGTGCAAGATGAAAGATGCAAGTGCTTTTTTGCATTTTGTTTCAGGAGTAAGTGGTAAAATTACTATCTGTTATAAATAAATTCTTTGCTCTCCTTTCCTCCTGTCCAGCTATCATCTTTTTTCCCCCAGTATGCTGGTTGTTCATTCCTAGACTGCAGAGATAAATGATTAACGTATCCTGCCTTCCCCTGATTCCTCTGGGAGAAAAAAAACATAGCTATGTACAGCTGAATTTGAATTCAAATATTTCTTAAGACTGAGAGTGTTATACTGGTACTGTATCTTCTTTAAAACATAATTTGAAATACTTAGTACATATAGAAAAGCCATAGATTTCTGCCTTAAAATGTTGTTTTAGACAACATGAAAAGTATTGTTTACTTAGATTACCTCCAGGCATTTTTTTTAAGATCTGTCTGCTTCAAAATTTCTTCTAATTTAAAGGCAAGTTTTAGGTTCATATTTTTTTTCCCATTCATTTAGCCTTTACCTTGGAGTGCCGTACATATTATCTGCTTTTGTCGTTAGAGAAATCAATGGGAGGTTGTATATGACCCTCATAAATAAATTTATGTCTTAGCTTTCAGAAGAGCTGGGAAATGGATGCATGTAACTGGACAGTCACCTGCTGTAGAAAGGAAGAATAGTGCAGATAAAAGGGTGATCATAGGAATACAGAAACTGAGGTAGAGAAGCCTGCTTGAAAAGCAGAAATTAAAGGAGTTTTCAGTCTTGCTTTTAAGTTGCCAGCTGAAGGAAGAGTTGCGAAGGCAGCAAGTTATTTAGAGAAGAATATTTTTATTTTGTTCTTCCTCCCTGCTATTTTTTTTTATACAGTCTTCTGAAGTTCCCCTTTTCCAGAATAAGAGTGCTGTTAGATGATTTTCTGCCAGGCTTTTTTGTCAAGTTAAGTTATCCAGATGTCTCTTTTCTAGAATAAAGTAATGTCTACAAGATCCTTGTGAGCTAGAAACTTGGAACACCAAAGCTTTTGTTACTGCTCTTCCTTCCAGCTTAAAGTTGCTTTGAGATTTTTTTGTTACACTGGTGGGATGTGGCATATGTTCTCTCTAAAATTTGGAAAAGCTACAGGTAACATGTATTCCTTCCAGTTCCTTATCCAAAACCATGGATATTCATTTGCCAAGCAGGAGTTTTCCAAAAGTAACAAAGTTTTTTTCTCAGGAGGAAGCTGATCCAGGCTTTAATATGCAAGTCTTAATTGCATTTGCCCTACATAATTTGAAGACTTTTCTGTTCGTTTAAAATTTTTACACTAGAACTTTAAGGAGGACTATATCTGCAATTTATCTTTGTGGTAGTGATTCTGCTCAGAAAAACCCCTCAAACATGGTACTTTTCTATAGCTTTCCCAAATTATACTTAGGATAACAAATTACAAAGCCAAACATATTCTTAGTTTCAAGTTGAACTCAATTATACTGTTAAAAATCTTACCAAGTATTTTACCTAGTTTGTAACAGTAAGAACTATTAATATGTTGGTAGCAATGACATGTTATTTATTGATGACTAAGATTTAACATTGACTACTCAGAAATACTGAGCTCAGGCATCTGAGGTTCAAATGTGAAAACAAGGTCAAGTATCTTCATTCCTCTGTGTCAGTATTAGGTTTTAATGTGAACACTATGTTTGTCTGCAGGACAACTGACAGGAGGAATATGTGACATGTACAGTATTTGAATGTCTGTGCTCGTCATAGAATTTTCGTATCCTGCTAACAGGCTATTTTTTCCCACCTGTAGGTGCTGTGCCAGACTTACAGGTTGCATTTAGCAAAAAAATACAGTTTTATTTGTACAAACTGTGTGCAAAGCTGTGCTGTAATAAAAAAATATAATAAAAACCCCCAACAAGATCTTTTCCTTGCCTTCTACTGAAGACTTCCTTTTGCTGAACTTAGGGCAATTTATAGTAAATGCAGTAGCATCAAACACTTCATTTTTGTATTCACACGTGTTGCAGATCTTTGAAAATACCTTATTCAAAGCTGGATTTTAGTTGTTTCTGCTTTCAGTTCAGGGACCTTTCAGAACTATGTCCATTTGTTTAAGCTTACCGCTCCCCTCAGAACATAATGTTTAAAAAGTGATTAAAACATAGGGGTGTGTGATGCTTTCCTAATGTTGGAATGTAACACTATGTGTTTACACCAGGTAGCTGTCCTGTACTGTAGTAGAACTTCAGGTTTTTTCATCTTGTTTTCCTGATTGGGTTGTCTAAGCCTCAGTCTTTTTTACCCAAGGTGCTACCGATTGTTTAGTGAAGTTCCTTTCTTGTGCTATTGGTCCAGAGTACCATTACATTCTCTTTTGCTATAAAATGAAACCTAGTACTGCCCCACAGAAATTGGAGCTTCTGATTCCAGAGTTTTGCTGTGTGTGGTGTTTAGCAGCACTGACTGGATACTTTATTGTTTTTCTGTTTTAACAGGTACACAGGTGGGTACTTAAAAATTCTGTTTGCTTTTTGCATTACCAGCAGCTGTTGGGTGATGACAGTTCTTGTCAGAATATTGTCTGAAATAGACTGGTTGCAACTACCTTTAGAGAGAGCTACCTTAACTTTAACGAGATGTTTTTGGCAGTGTGTAGTGCCTGTGTTTTCTGCTACTTTTGCTGACTGGGAATGTGCATTACTAAGAGCAGACCATTGTAGCTTTGTCTTCCTGCATTAATTATCAAGATGAATGTGAGTTAAGGAGTATATATTTGAAAAATAGACACTTTACTTTTAAAACAAAGCCACTGAATGTCAAGAGCTGGTACTTGGTAGTTTGGTGCTGGACCCTCTGCAAATATTGCAGTTCTTTGTATGAAAAAGGCAGAGCGCCATAAAAAGTGTTGAGAAAGAGCCTTACTGATTCCTGTATGGTGTGATGGCTTTGGAACTGCAGGAAGCTGTTTACAGCAGCAGTCTCTGGAGTGTGCAGCTTCCAAACCATTGTGGTGGGTGATTATCCCAGCTACTGTGTGGTAACTGCCTAACTCAAATTCATTGCTATGTGCTTGCAGTCCAGTCAGTTGACCTCTACTGCTCTGATCTCCAACAAGCTTTTAAGCTGCATGTGGGATGATAAGCAGTGGCTGAACCTGAGTCAATTATGTAAGTGCCTAATGTATTTCAACTCCTGCTTCTGAGGAGGGTAGCTGATATAAAGGGAAGAGTAAAAAGGTGTTTCCACCATATAGCTGTCACAGTTTTTAGGATGACCTTTCATTAATGGTTGTCACAAGCTTTGCAAGTTTGAATAATGCTTCGGGAAAGTGCAAAGGTTTGTACTGGTTAAAAATTGTATTCCTCAGTATGACTTCTGCCTAATTAATTGCGACATGTTCCCATGTAATCCTCAGTGGTCTTTTCATTTGTTAATTCATTTTGAGTGATAAATGAATGTATTTTTCCAATGGTTATGGCCTTTATCAATAGTGGTGGTTACAAGACTTTTTGCTCCCTGTCCTGCTGCTTCAAATTTTATACCTTGATTTCTGCCCCCCCTTCTTATTTTTGTTTGCAGGCCTTTATAATCTAGAAGAATTATCTTGGTTTTCATGACTTAGCTGAAATTGTTCATACATTGCCATCACTTTTACTTAGTCAAAAAAAAAAAATCTGTTGTCGTCTAGAAGTGCAAATTAAAGAAATTGTGTATTCTGTCTTTTCAGATTCTGCTTGAAACATTCTTGGTTTGTTGGGGTTTTTTTTGGTGTATTTCTGAGCTGTTAAGGTGTTTTGCTTTGGTTCTTGTTTTTACCATACTGCTCTTAAAACTTTCCCTATATTTGTGATTTATGCATTCTGGCTACAGTCTTATATTCGGAGGGTAAAATTCTAAGCGGCATTTTTCTCATTAAAATTGAGGCTTGAAACCTGTAAATAGACTATGAAAATTATGCACTTCTAGTTTTCCGTGTAGGGATTTGGTTTAGGCTGTTATTGGCATATAGTAACTGCAGTTGTCACATTTCTAGCTTTCACTTTTTGCGTGTAAGCATGATTAAGATTTGGATGGTTCTCACTGGCTGTGGGGGAGAAAACCTGCCTATCTTGGTAGCTACAAAGAAATTAGCTTTGATTAATGTTTCTCAACTCTGGTTGCAACAGTATTTAGGAACCAACAATTCTGTCTAATAACCAACACTATAATCTGATTCAGGCTTGCCAGCACTGCATTTTAGAGATTGGCAGATTTAATTAGTCTATGGTTAGTTCATGACAGCAAATAACACATAAACATTGCAAATGCTGCAATGTCAGTAATCTTTAAAAATCATGACTGATTTTAATACCAGAGTGTTCCTGCTGAAGATCAAATGTGTGTGGTGTTGTCTGGGTGAGAAAAATTAATCCTACCGTGTCAAGGCTGATGTAGCTGCTTTAGTTCACACCCTGTATGTTTAGTGCATTGTTGTACCATAAGGCTTGCACTGATGAAACTGAATCTTTGTGTTAATTGGCACTGATCTGAGTTCTGAGTTGAGGTATAGTCTTTGCACACAAACCTTAAACTGAGTATGCTGAATTTTTAAAAACTTGCTTTGCGACTGTGCCTTCCTCTCTCTGAGCAGACCAGCCAGCTTTGGGTAGATCATCTCACCAGCTGCTAACAAGAGTGGTTCTGTTGTTATGAACGAGAGTGTGATTGCTTGTTTTGTGATATGATTTCAAGTGCTGCATGTTTTGTGATGCCTGCTATGCTTTTTATCAAAGAATGTTTTACTAAATTACCCAGAAAAAAAAGGCTGAATGTTAAGTAAGTCATACGGGATGCCACTGTATAGGTATGTGTAAAATTCACGTGTGAGGTTGGAGGGTAATCTGGATACTTCTGGCACTCATGCCCTCTCATCAGACATAGCAAGAAACAAACAAGGTAGAACTATAGAATCATCTAGGTTGAGAAAGACCTCTAAGATTGAGTCCAACTGTAAAGTAACACATTCAAGTCCACCAATAAACCATGTCCTATAAGGGCCACATCCACAGGTCTTTCAAATGCCTCCGGCAATAGTGACCGAAATACCCAGCTTATGTTCTCTAAGATCAGTTAATTCAGCCTGGTGTAGCGGTTTGATTGTTACGTTCTTCGAAGAGGTTGCTTGCTTATAAACAGAAGGAAAACAGTGTTTTCTCTTGTCTTTCCTAATGAGGTAACTTGTCCTAGTTTAAAACTGCCTTGGAGACCTAACATGAGTGCTTGCAGGATCTGTTCTGCCAGCCTCTGCAAAAGCATCAGCACCCCACCCTCTGCCTTGCCAGGCCAGTGAGATCACTGAAAAAATAAATGGCTCCATAAGCACTGGAACTAATGACTTCTGTTTTATGTGGTTTAGTCTCTTGTGGTTGATTTGTCTTTGGCAAGAGCAGAGGGGTGTTCTCTGAAGTGTTTTTTGCAGTAGGGCTGTTTGCAAGCGTTCTCAGAAATAAAGCTCTTCTGGTGTCCAAAAAGATGTAAACTTGAGTTCTGCTTTCCCAGCTTAGCACTTACGAGATCCATCTCTCTTACTCATCCACCTATTTTCACAAGATCTGTAGGAACAAATGTAAGGCTTTTTTTTATATTTGGACAGTGGGGGTTGGTTAAATCAGATTGCTAAGACACAGTAACAGTGTGATGTTCCAAGGCAAGGAAACCAGACTAAAAGTATTGGTGATTCTGTGTGGTTGTCATTATGACCAGATTGTAGGGCTCTCCTTAGACTCCGGGTGGTGCTGCAGTACCACCTGGGTCATTTTTCTTGGGTAACCAGTAAGGTTTATCTGCAGAAGTCAGTGAACTTGCCTGCTGCCTTCTCAAAGCTGAAGTAGTAGAATGAGAAGAGTAAAGTGAAAAAAGTATTTAATGCACTAAGTGTTTCTGTGGCTTTGTAGAGAACATGACTGTTCTGCATGCTAAGGTATTTATTTCTGTTTGTAGCTAAAGGCCAAGAAAAAGTACAGTATCTGTGTTTTGTTTGTTTTTGTTTTGTTAGCCTTACTGCTGTTCTACTAGCTGGCAATATTCTGATATATTTCTTGCTGCAGTAACTCATACTCATTCCACCAGAGCACGAGTAACATTCCTTGTCTGCCCCTAAAATAGTAGCAAGTAAAATATAATTTGTGATTTGAGTGAAATTGAAGTTATCGGATACTGATGTGATCTTGCACTGATTTTAGACTGACTGTTTCTTTGCCTCAGGGTCTTTCACTAGAGTCAAGAGTTACTGAGAGTTCTGTAGAGTCAAGTTATTTGCACACCTGCTTCAGAAATAAGTGAAGGAATAGAGGCAAACCATTTTTTTTCTTTCTTTGAAAATGTGGTGTGTTCTTCCTGATATGTGGTAAAGCAAGAGAATTCCATGTATGACACCATCGGGGAGTGATAGTATTTATATATGATATTAATGGTATTAATATAGTTGATGTTAAAATCTGAGAAAAACACTTTCAGATCTCCTATGCTAGATAAAAGTTTTGTGAAGGGTGGGAGAGTGGTTTTAGAAGTTGCCTTTGTGGTGTGTGGGGCTTAGGGGGTGGAGAATAGAAGGGAAGACCTCTGCTGTTGTCCCTGCTGCTGATTAGATTGAATGTCTTGCATTATGCTTGTATATTTGAACCTTTGTTTATTTCATGCACCTCTTAGTTTAGGCTTGCCACAAGTCTTTTCAGAAGGAGATGTATTACATATACGCGTATGTTTATGTTGTGTTCTTCTAGTGACACTCTGCCTATACCATCATTTTTGTATGTTGCCTGTTATTTATTTGATTGGAAACTTGTCCTTAGGGATATGAAAAAACCCTGGGGTAAATACACATGAATGTGGCAGTGCAGTATAGAAGGTTGACTGTGTTTGGGATTTATGGATGAATTAGCTTTCTAAACAGATATTGCAAGTAAAAATTCTTTATCTTGAATGTAATGGTTTGTCTTGTTCTCTGCAGGAAAGAGTGCAAATCAGAAGATGCTCCTTCCAAGATCTCTGAATCTGACCCTGAGGAATTATCAGATGAAGCAAGTGCTGACACTTTCTATGGCACTTCTCCCCCTAGTACACCTCGCCAGATGAAGCGTATGTCAACGAAGCATCAGAAAAATAACGTCGGCAGACCTGCCGGCCGCTCCACTTTGAAAGGTAGGCGTGGTGTCTTGGTTTTTTCCTTAAATGATCACAGTCATAGCAGTAGCCTGTCGTTACCTGGTGGTAAGATGCAGCCTGGTACTGAGGTACAGTCAAAGAACAGGAGGCAGCTGTCGTGAATTGCAACAAGGGAAAACTCCTGGGTATTAGAAGAAAAATTTTGCTATGAGAATACTTAAACAATGAACAGTTTGCCAGAGGGATTGTTGGATTGTGGAATCTCCATCTTTGACGATTTCTAAAACAGAACTGGTTAAGATCATGAGCAGGCTAAACTAGTTTTGAAATAAACCCAGCTTTGAGCAGAAAGTTGGAAAAAATTACTTTCAGAAGTATTTTTCAGTAATTTTTTTTCTGTGATTCTGTGATCTCTAGTAATGGTGTAGTTGCTTTTCTGCCCAAATTTCATGTTCTGAACCACTTCACAAGCTGTTTATTGGAAAATACAGTTTTCAATGATTATTCTTTACTCTTCAATGTCACTGAAGCACTTAGAGTGTAGTTACTCCTGCTTGCTTCTGATGCTTCAGTATAGAAATAACGGGGGAAAACCCAAAAGATACTTGATAGGTGTTCTTTTCCCAAAGGTACTAATTAATGGTATCTAATAATAAAATCTTTTAGCTTAAAGTGTTTTTTTTTTTTTGTTGAGATTGAGTCAGTGCAAAAAGGCCATTTAAGATTGTATGTTCAGTGTTTTCATACAGAATACAACTAGGTTTTTGTGTGGGTTTTTTGTTGTTTGTTTGTTTAATATATTTTTAAACAAATAACAAACTACGTCAGAGGATTATTTGCCAGAGTTATGACAGCTTGACTATTGCCAGTTAATGTTTTGGAAGCAATTTTTAAAATTGCTTCACGTGAAACAAGGGAACATTAGAGTGCATAGCAAGTATTACATTTTTGAGGTAAAATGTAGGGAAGAAAAAGGTAAATTGTTTAGGGTGAATAAGGGAATATAGTCAAATTTGGTTGAGTAGAGCTGTGGTAATGCAAGTTCATAATAAAAGCAGGGCCAATACAAACATTTTCCAAAGCTTCTGTTTCCCTTTCACTTCATACAACCTCCAAATAACGTCACTGAAGAGAACATTCACCAAAATACCTCTTCCTTATATGAAATTACAGAGAAATCTTGTTACTCTTGCCAGTTAACTGTAAGCATTGGAATTATTAAGCCTCTTTAACTTTGCTAAAAGGCACATTTAAAAGCCAGTAAAATTTTTCTGTTGCAACATTAACTCTATTTATTTTAACCCTGTATATAGTGGTTATATAAACTTTTCTTGCTTTTGGTGATTTTTTTCTCGTTTCATTCTGTGCTTTAAAAAAGAGTTTTAAACATAGACGTTGTGATACTAAAGAAACATAACGTATTGTATTTCATTATTAGCCTTTGCATCTGAGCACATATGGAAGATTGATACCTTTATGGGAAATAGGGAGTTGTTGTTTATCCCTGCTTATAGATTTTGAGTTTTTGGAGCAAGGTCTTTCTATTTGCCTATGTGTACCATTTCAGAACAGTTATTTTGTATTATGAATAGAAAATAAGCCACCCCAAAACCTTGTGGAGTAGTTCGTTGACCTCGAATCTGTAGGCATGTGCTCTTATTGGGCTTGAATGGTTATACTTCAGTAAGAGAATTCATTCAGAGGTTGGTTTGATGCAACTAATCACTTAAAAAAGTAAATTTGAAACAACTTTACAGATGTTTACAAATAAGATTTTAGGTATCTTTTTTTAGACAACTGAAAGAATTTTGAAATTAGGGGCTTGGCTTACTTGTGCTTCTGATATTTGGTTGTTTCATTTCTGTCACACCAAGTTTCTTATAACTTGCATTTAGTATCCAAACATAAATTGATACAATAATCTGTTTAGTTTCTGAATTGTTTCTCCTGTAGCCCAAGACCTATGGGGTTCACATTTTTCTAAGCTAAATGCATTTCAGAGGTGCTCATAAGATCTGTCTCCTGAACTCCATGAATGCCTGCTTACTGACTGAAGTGTTAGCTTCTCTGTGTACTATGTAAAAGGAGTGCCTGTGTGTGCTTTTTAGTATAAAATTTTTGCAGCTTCATACTTGAAAGGGAGCCACTGCTCACCCTGCTTTCCTACCCCCATCATGTTCTTCACATGCATTTTGTCATATTTGGTTTTAATGACCTGTTTAAGATCTCAGACTCCACCACATGCTCCTTCTCACCAACTGATAGGGGCTTAGTTGTGAAACCCCCTGCCCTTTGTAGCATCAAAATTTGTTAGTGCAGCTGAACTCTTTTTGCAAATTATTGAAGTCTGTATTACTATACTGGAGTAAAATTAGTAATAGGAACTCATACCGTTGCAGCATTTGTACTAATTTATTGCAGGACTGTCAGGTGTATTTGAATCATTGGTGTCTATTTGATGGGAGGATTTTTGAAACAATTTGTAGATTATTGTGCCTGGGCTTTGTTAAGAGTGATGAACATTCAAGTATTACGGCTTTTTGGATGTCTAATGAGTAATTTTTAACTTACCTTTCTTTCAATGTGTTTTGGTGATGTGGGAAATCTGAAGATTAATGATAGGGAGAATAACGTGTTAAAAATACAAACTGAAGGGATCTAGAGGTTCTATCTAGAATGTAAGTTAAGAAAGTGATCTTTACATGTAATAGGATTTTAATTTATTTTGCAAGGCCACCAAAATCTTCAACATCAAAGTGCTGTTAGAAGTTGATTAATTTCTAATCTACTAAAGTCTCCGTGGAGAGGGTGTATGTTTCATCTCTGTCAACCTCCATTTTCAGTCTGCTTGCCTGCCAATGCAAAGTGCCCCTTCCTGCTGTTTGCCTGGCCTAGCTCTTTAGGCTATGACCTCCTTGCAGCTGTGCCAGCTGTGGTCAGTGAGAACAGACAAAGTATTCAACCATCATTCTGAAAGTCTTTCCTGTTCTTGAGTGAGCAGAGGCCCTGTGACCATGGAGCTTGTTGTGCTCCAGCTGCTGATCAGCTGGAACTACTGGACTTCAGTAGTCTGCATACAGGTTCTTCCCTTCAGCCTGCCACCACTTCTGAGAGAGAGAGATTGAGAGAGAAGCACTCTTTTCATGCCAAGTAGTTCCTCCTATTCTGATCTGCAAAGCCTAGACTGAAGTGTTTTTCTTAGTTCTGCAGAAAAGTGACAAGGTCTGCTGCTCCTGAGGAAAGAACAGGAAGAGAGGAGGAGATTGCACCTTTAGGCAGGAAAGGGCTGTTGTCCATAGTAAGGAAGAAAACAAGTGTGTGTTGTGACAGTGGGGAGGCAGGCTCAAGGTGCTAAGGCAGTGTATTAAGATTACAGAGGAGTTCACAGAACTAAGATCAGCCTCCCCAAGAGGCAGGATCGGTGCGTTCAAGCTAAATTTCAAAATCTATATATGCTCCAGCTTTTGTGAAATTGCATGTGCAGTGGAGTCTGATTAATTCTGTTTGACTTTGATACTGTAATAATGCTTTGTTGCATTTTGAGTGTCTGTTTGGGAGGTTGTGTGACAAATGTATGGAAGACGAACTTGGAAACCGTTCTTTTCCTTTTGATCATGCTCAGTTCTCAGTAGATGGTATACTCAAGATGAGAATTCTCTGAGGTTCTTTCTACAAAAGAGGTAAAGTGAGAGAAGAAGAACAAATCCTTCAGTTTACAGTATAGTAGTGGTAACTTATTATTATAACACTACATTTTACTTCTATGCATGCCTATTTTATTTTATTGATATCAAACATTTTTATGCTCAACATAAGAAAAGTGATTGGGAACTGAATTGAAAAATGCTTTTTCTTGCTGCTACAGTCACATTCTTTTTTCTTTGCTTACAGAAAAGATGAGTGTGCCAGCTCAGTCTTTGCATAAAGACAATGGGAAAACCATTGAGAATGTGGAGGAGCACAGCTATAAGCAAGGGAAAAAGATCAGAGATGCCCTAAGGACAACAGAACGAGATCACAAGAAAAATGTGCAGTGCTCATTTATGTTAGACTCAGTTGGTGGATCTCTGCCAAAAAAAACAATTCCAGATGTTGATCTCAATAAGCCTTACCTCAGCCTTGGCTGTAGCCATGCTAAGCTTCCAGTCTCTGTGCCCATGCCAATACCCAGAACTACACGCCAGACTTCTAGGACTGACTGCCCGGCAGACCGATTAAAATTCTTTGAAACCCTGCGGCTTTTGTTAAAACTTACCTCAGTCTCAAAGAAAAAGGACAGGGAACAAAGAGGACAGGAAAACACCTCCTCTGTCTGGTTGAACCGATCCAATGAACTGATCTGGCTGGAGCTGCAAGCTTGGCATGCTGGCCGGAGCATTAATGACCAAGACCTCTATCTCTATGCAGCCCGCCAAGCTATCCCTGATATCATCAATGAAATCCTCACCTTCAAAGTGGACTATGGAAACTTCTCCTCTGTAAAAAATGGAGCCAGTCTCAATGGTACTTCAGGAGAAGGAGTTTGCAAATCAACACATGGAACTAGTGCTTTGGGTTACTCAAGTTACCATGAACACCTTCATCGCCAGCGGGTCTCATTTGAGCAGGTAAAGCGAATAATGGAGCTGCTGGAGTACATAGAAGCACTTTATCCATCTCTGCAGGCTCTTCAAAAGGACTATGAAAAGTATGCTGCAAAGGACTTCCAAGACAGAGTGCAGGCACTCTGTCTATGGTTAAATATTACAAAAGACTTAAACCAGAAACTAAGGATTATGGGAACTGTATTGGGCATCAAAAACCTTTCTGACATTGGCTGGCCAGTGTTTGAAATTCCTTCTCCTCGACTGTCTAAGGAAAATGATCCAGATGATGAAGACATTGATAGGGAAACAGAAGTAAAGGAATCCTCAGGAACGTGCACAGAGGAGAGTGATAGTGAAGAACACGTCTCTGAGGAGAATGTTGAGGAACTTAGACAAGCCATCAAGAACAATTTTACTAATAAGCCAAATTTTGACTTTCAGGACCATTTTTCAAGGAGGCTTGATAGGCTTGAATCTGAGGATGACTCTAGTTCCTGGGTTATTCCAGAATGCAGTGCTGAGGGAAGCTGCAGCCAACACTGTTTGACCTCTATTTACAGGCCGTTTGTTGATAAAGCACTGAAGCAGATGGGGTTGAGGAAACTAATTTCAAGACTGCACAAGCTAATGCATGGTTCATTGCAAAGGGCCCGTATGGCGTTGGTAAGGAGTGAACACCAGCTGGAGGTAGGTTACTAGTGTAAATGGATAACAGGAGTACCTCCTTGCTGTATTGTTTCTAACTGAAAATGTAGGAATTGGGATCTTACGAACGTTTCGGTTGCTTAGTTGGTTTTTGGAAGACGGTGTATATTATGATTAGGAGCCCAGTTCTCCTTCCAAGGAAATGAATATGTCTATTGACTGAACTTGTGTGAAGCCCAAGCTAGTTCTCTGTTCTTGTTTGTAATTTAAATGACATTTTTATGATAACATTTTCGTTCATTATGTTTTCTAATGTCTAAATCAACAAGTCAGAAAAATCACTGTGGAAAATTAGGCACAACCTAATTGTGAGAAAAATCAGCTATGGAGGTGGTAATTTTTCTCATCTTCAAGACTGGATGTTTTTCTGTAAGACATTCTTTATAAAAATGTCACTATAGTTGTGTGGTTTTTCTTGTCTACATAAATGAAGTACTGTGCTGGCACATTATGCTTGAGGAGAGTTGGGATAAATGAATGGACTCTCTTAACCTTGACATCTGTGAAAGCAAGTCATGTTAGCATGTTACATTCTTTAGCTGGCTTTTAGTTTAATTATTATTTTTGTTTGGGTCATTTTATATTCTTAATTAAGAATGTGAGTTAATAAAACCAATTTAGGAATTAAGCAGTAAGTGAAGGACAGTAGTTTCATATTGTAAGATGTGGTCACTAATTCTTTCAAGGCAGAGTATTGTTTCTTAATATAAACTGTTATCTAACTTGTAGACGCTTTTATGCTAGGAAAAATTAGTGGTAAGGATTACTTGCTCTCCTTGGTAAAGTGGCACTGTGAATTCTGGACAGAGGCATCTCTTAGCAAACATGCCCATTCTGATACTGATACCATATGTGGTCTTTGATACATTGCTGATCTCTTAATGTTGATGGTCATGTTTGCAAAAGGAATAAGAATTGTTTATCTCCCTTGGAGGTTAATTTTTTTCAGGATTAATAAATTTATAAATATAAAGCTATTTGATTTTGAAATTTTTTACTTGTACTGTTACTAGTGTAGATACTACTGTAGAAATGAAGTTACTAGTTGAATTTCTATTTATTCTCGGATTGGTTTCAGCTTGTGTTTTAGAAAATTTGCATTAGAAATACATGAGAATTTCCTTAGAGTCGAGTGCCTAAGCAAAACTTGCAGGTATCTTGTTACAGGAACCAAAAACACCCCCAAACCATGTACACTTAGAAAGGTCAGCTTAATATATAGGTTGAAATACATTTAAAAAAATCAAAGTAAATGACATAATATGGAGGTATTGAAAATGGACTTTGACTATATTTTTGAAACTGCTAAATACCTCAAAAGTTTTGACTGCATAAGGGTTTTTAAAACAGATTAATGAAACATGAAGTAGCTAGAGTTTTTGCTGCAGCTTCACACAGTTAAACCTTCTGGTAATGTAGTGTTGGATGACTTGCATAAGATGTAAGGTTAATCTTTTCTCCCTTCTTCTCTACCCTTGTGACTGCTTTGAATGTTCATTTTCAGTAATTATTGCCTTGTCTTTGGAATATTATTCTCCTTTAAGAAATTATTTTGAGTAAAGGTGAATGTTGTAAAATTGTAAACTTCTTTCCTGCACCAACATTTAAAGCACATTGTCAGAAAAAACCCAAACAACTCTTCGTCAGAATTGTGGTACCTACTGCAGCAAAAGATGGTATTATACTAGAAAGGAAGAGATGAGTTTCAATTGCTTGGTCTTTGCACCTGACAATACTTTGAATGTAGTGTCTCTTTTTTTAGTGCAGTTCAGTTTGATATTTGTATGCAGACAGAGTTGTTAGTAATCTGCTAATCTTTATTGTTTCTGTTACTTTTGTAACTTGACTCTGTATGTGTGTACTTACACTTTTAAGTCTCTGGACATACTTTTGTTTCTGTTGTTGCTTAAACACTGTCTAAAACACATCTAAAATGTGCTTTCTGGATTCTTCCACTGTATACATTTTAATGCTCATTTCATCCTAAATATGTGTAAATCTTTATACATATTGCTGGTCTTAATGTTTTCTAAAACATGCATTTGATTCCTCCATAGACTCTGATACTTTAACAAAGCTCTAGGCACTATGCAGTCCATTTTGTGTAGAAGTTGTACAATTTCATTCTTGATGAAGATGGATAATATTTCTAACTTAATCTTACAAAATCAGATGTTATTTTAATAGAACATATTTAAACTCATGTACCCTGTTGTTTATTCAACTGGCCGCACTTCTGGGTGTGGTTTTTTGTATGATCTCAATAAATGGTTTAGAGTTTTTCCTGGGGTTTTTATCAGAAGTATTTGAAACATTTCAGATTGGGCCTGCAGAAGATTAAAATTAGTCAGATTGAACAACAGAAGTTTAGGTGTCTAGTACTAAGCCCTAATGTCATTTGCTGTTATCCTTGATGTTAGAAAATGATATTACAAATTTATTGAATTTTGCTGTGTTATTTTTGCTCACAGACTAGTTCTTTAAAATTTTAAAACAACTGAATTTCCCCAAGCTATATTTGCATCACCATGAGGATTGTATTTCTTATTTTTTTTTTTTGTACTGTGGAAGTGTAGTATTTTCATGATCTGTTTGTTAATGAAAACTTTTTGTATAAAAATCTTTGAGTCTGGTGCTATTCTGGTCCTGTATATTCCTTAAAAAGAGAGTAAAAAGATGACATTAATATTCTATCTAAGAAGTTATGTTTTTAAATACATGTTTTAATTTTCTGCTAGACTATAAGCTTAAAAGGTTTTCTAAACTTCCTAGGCAGTACTTTATCATTGATCTAATTATTGGTAATGTCTTTTCCCATTTTGTAGTGGTGTTATTTAAATTTGGCTGAAGAAAAACCTAAAAAATGCTAGTCATGTCTACTATATGAATGAAGGATATTCAGAGGTCATAGCAGCTGAGAAATGAGAATAAGAATAAAACAAACTTAATCTGAAACAAATCTCATCCTTAAATGATGACCAGTGTGTTGCTGTCTTCAGGAGCTACAGATGTTCTGCAGTCCAACTTTTCTTTCTAAATTAAGCCTCAGAGTGCCTCCATGTACAGTGTTGCTTAGAATGTTATCAGAAGGTGTATAGTTTAGATTTCTAGGATTTTTATTTCATTTAGTCTCGATTATTTTCTCTAATTAGAAAAATAATTTTATTTAAATGTTATCTTAATTTAAATGAAAAGTAAGTTTATTATTAAAAAAAAACAACAAAATCCCCAGAACAACAAACCAGCTTAACCTCTATACTTCATCTTCCTTTTTTAAACAGTTTAAATTTAAAATCCACCAAAATTCAAAAGTTACTTTTTCAATACTTTGGCTTAGTTTAGCTAGTGACACTTTTTTGAATACTGCATTCATTTACAATGTGGAGTTTTATGTTAATATATGCATTACGTATTTGAAAATGAACAAGGTTACATACCTGATGTGGCTTAGTGTACAGTTGTTTCTCTAGATATTGTCATAACAGAAATATAAAGCAAGTGATTTTTTTCATTTCCAAGGGTCCATAATTGTTTTTCCTGAGATTGATGATCCTTAATAAAAAATTTAGTTTTAAAAATCCCCCACTGGTATAAACTTGAAACTTCTGTGGTTGACTTGCCAGCTAATAGACTATTACCTTTTAAAAACATACTTCTGTGCATGCTACTTTAAACAAAGCCAAAATCCTAAAGAATTATAAGGATCCTTTTCATGATACCTATTTTTTGTTACAGTTTTCAGAATTTCCAGATCCCATGTTGTGTTCAGATTATGTGCAGTTACTAAATTTCCCACCTTGTTGCGAGCAAAAATGCAGCGCTGTATCATGGGAGGAGTTGAAATCCATGGATTTGCCATCTTTTGAACCTGCATTCTTGGTCCTCTGCCGAGTCCTGCTCAATGTTATCCATGAATGTCTCAAGCTGAGGTTGGAACAAAGACCTGCTGGGGAACCATCTCTTTTGAGTATTAAACAGGTTTGCTTCAGTTGCTTTTTTAATATATATTTCCTGATTGAAATACTTTGTCATTTCATTTTGATATGGTTGTCAGTTTAAAGAAGATTAATGTAAGAAATTGCAGTGTATAATTGTGTAATAATTTTTGTAAATGGTCTTGTATTTCATATGGAGATCTGCTTTTTGCATAATAAATAACTGATCATATATACCTCTGATTTAGAGTTCCAAATCAAAACTGATTTTGATTAAAATATTATTATTTATTATTATTTTTATTTATTATTTAATATTTTGATTAAAAATATTATTAGCCAACAAAAGTGAACAGTACTGGTTCCATTCACATCATAAGCTATATAATCTCTAGCACATCTTCTGCCATTTGGGTTTCTTAGGCAGTATAAGCAGTTTTAAGGATCTATATTTCTCTTTTTTCTTTGATTTGATAATTCTTCTCTTGTGAATGTAAGACTTCTGCTAACATGCAGTAGTCACATAGTGGAAGTTAATTAAGAAGAAAAATGAAATGGAAAAAAAAACTTCCCATCATGTTGTATTATTTTCTATGGGCAGTGACCCAAGATTGTCAGTCCTGTCACTGGTTGAGAATATTGTATAAGGATTTATTTTCTGGAGGCTAAATTCTACCAAATTAATCCGATCTCCCTGCATAACCAGATCGGGGTTTTATCAGATGGTCTCTAAGGGTAAACACCTAAGTAACCTCTTGGACTGATTGTGATGTCACATTCCAGTTATTTGCTGATCCAAAATCCATTGCTATGTTACTTTATGGTCCCAAATAAATTTGTCCTCTCTTCCTTCTCCCCTCCCATGTTCCCCTTGCTCCCCCCATTGATTGAAGCCTACAATTTCAACCTTAACAGTCATAGATTAAAATGTTGCATAGCATACTCTGCTGTTAAGCACAACTGCTCCAGAGACTGGGGAGATTTGGTTTTTTTCCCCCTTAACATTTTGTGTGCTCCTTGTGGACTCTGGCTTAAGTAAAAATTACACTTTCTTCCTGGAAAACAATGTGTTTGTACCAAACTGTTTTGGTGGTGGATACTGCCTTGCTAATGACATTGAAAAAATGAATTCAACTCAGCAAATGCTTCCTGTCCCACACAGTATTTCTGAACAGGCAAAGGAGCTGTGGAGGATGTTTCACAAATAGATCTGTTTGTTTCCTGAAGAATTATAATTCCTGAAATCTTGAGCAAGCTCAAAACAAGATTCCAGGAGTCTGTGTTATTCTCCAAGTTCACAGAGTATTACAGAATTACAGAGAAGTATGGATTAGAGATACTCTGGTCCAACCTTCTGGAAGCTGAGTCCTACAATTAGGTTGATCCCCAAATTAGATTGTTTTATTATCATATTAGAGCATAGTCAGCAGCTTGAGGCAGGTGATCCTTCCCCTCTACTCAGCCCTAGTGAGGTGCATCAGGAGTGCTGTGTCCAGTTCTGAGCTCCTCAGTATAAGAGAGATGTGCAGCTCCTGGAGTGGGTCCAGTGGAGGACAGCAAAGATGATTAAGGGCCTGGAACATCTCTCCTGTGAGGAAAGGCTGAAGGAATTGGGCCTGTTCAGCCTTGAGAAGAGACAGCTGAGAGGGGACCTCATCAATGACCTGCATCACACTCTGTAGCCCTCAGAAGCTGACTGTCTGGAATATGATCAACCCAGCTATCTTCAGTCATGCTGCTTTCCTGGCCACTGGGCAGGGATGCAGAACTTGCATGCAGCTCAAGACAACTGGGCCATCTTAACTGCAGCCATAACATTTTTCAATTCTCTCAAGTATTATTCAGGAAGGAGAGCTGGTGCTGCAGCACAGCGTTCTGGAAGTGGCCACTGCTCCACTCCTTCTGTAAGATGGTCTTCTGGGTAGGCTGCTGTGCCTTGGCTTTCTCTCTCTACATTGAGGGCCAGGGCCAGTGCTTTAGTGTTGTACTTTGGTGAGACTTTATTAGTAGAGGAGTTGTTAATTATTTTTGGTTTGATTTTGGTGCAAGCGAGGCATTCAACTTTGCAGTCCTCAAGGCATCCTCTCCCACATCTAGAGAGATGGCAGAGAGAGAAGGGCAGTTGCCAAGCATACAAAGTTTTAACAAGGTCAAGCGCCAGGTTCTGCACCTGGGACAGGGCAACCCAGGTTGTGTGTATAGACTGGGGAATGAGATACTGGAAAGCAGCGCTGCAGAAAGGGACCTGGGGGTCCTGGTCGATGGCAGGGTGAACATGAGCCAGCAGTGCCCTGGCAGCCAGGAGGGCCAAGCAGGGGTGCATCAGGCACAGCATCACCAGCCGGGCAAGGGAGGGGATTGTCCCGCTCTGCTCTGCACTGGGGTGGCCTCACGTTGAGTGCTGGCAGCAGCGTTGGGTGCCACAAGTATAAAAATGACATTAGGCTATTGGGGAGCATGCAAAGGAGGGCCTTGAGGATGGTGAAGGGCCTTGAGGGGAAGCTGTATGAGGAATGGCTGAGATCACTTGGTCTGTTCAGCCTGGACCAGAGGAGACTGAGGCAAGATCTCACTGCAGTTACAACTTCCTCATGAGGGGAAGAGGAGAGACAGGCTGATCTCTGTGGTGAGTAATGACAGGACCCAAGGGAAGGGCTTGAAGCTGAGTCAGGTGAGGTTTAGATTAGATATTAGGAAAAGGTTTTTCACCCAAAGGGTTTAGCACTGGAACAGGCTCCCCAGGGAAATGGTCACAACACCAAGCCTGACAGAGTCCAAAAAGTGTTTGGGCAGCGCTCTCGGGGCCCATGGTGTGATTTTTGGGGTGTCCTGCAGAGGCCCAGGAGTTTGACTCAGTGATCCTGCTGGGTCCCTTCCAACTCAGCATGTTCTGTGGTTCTGTCTCTATAGGTATCTGAAGGGAGAGTGCAAGGGGGATAGAACCAGACTCTGCTCAATGGTGCCAAGCAATAGGACAAGAGGCAATGGGCAGAAAATGATGCACAGAAGTTCCACCTGAACATGTGGAAGAACTTCTTTACTGTATGGGTGACTAAACACTGGAACAGACTGCTCAGAGAGGTTGTGGAGTCTCCCTCTGTGTTCCCTTCCAACCTTACCCATTCTGTAATTCAGGTCCTTTTTAGGTCAGATCCTGAATACTTGCAGCTAGAGAGAGACTCCACTACTTTTCCAGCCAGTCTGTCCCTGTATTTAATTTTATTCCTGGTAATGTGNGCAGCGCTCTCGGGGCCCATGGTGTGATTTTTGGGGTGTCCTGCAGAGGCCCAGGAGTTTGACTCAGTGATCCTGCTGGGTCCCTTCCAACTCAGCATGTTCTGTGGTTCTGTCTCTATAGGTATCTGAAGGGAGAGTGCAAGGGGGATAGAACCAGACTCTGCTCAATGGTGCCAAGCAATAGGACAAGAGGCAATGGGCAGAAAATGATGCACAGAAGTTCCACCTGAACATGTGGAAGAACTTCTTTACTGTATGGGTGACTAAACACTGGAACAGACTGCTCAGAGAGGTTGTGGAGTCTCCCTCTGTGTTCCCTTCCAACCTTACCCATTCTGTAATTCAGGTCCTTTTTAGGTCAGATCCTGAATACTTGCAGCTAGAGAGAGACTCCACTACTTTTCCAGCCAGTCTGTCCCTGTATTTAATTTTATTCCTGGTAATGTGTTTTGGTTTTGTGTTTTCTTTTTT
>VXAD01008914.1:3531108-3620721 GCA_013399195.1 Dicrurus megarhynchus | reverse complement strand
GTGTGTGTGTGTATGGGGGTGTTTTTTGTGTTTGTTGGTTGGTTGGCTGGTTGGTTGGGTTTTTCCACCTTGTGCTAGACAGAATTTCCTTTAAGCAACTTGTGTGTGTTGCCTCATGTGGGGTCACTGCATCCTTCTGAAAGGAGTGCCCTCATTTTCTCTGCAACTGCCCTCTAGGCATTGGAAAGTTGTGATTAAATTCCCCTTGCATATTCTCTTTTAAAGGCTGAGCAAACCCAATTCCTTAAATTGTTCTTCCTATGCAAGTAGCATAGCACAGTCTGGTTTTGGTAGTGATTGACCTAGTGAATCTTATTTAAGGCACTGAAACCTTTAAGTGTCTCCTGCTTTTTGGTACCATTTGAAATATGTAGCACTACTGTGTGAATGTATCAGGCATGCTAGTCTTGTTACTCAACTTTTTCAAGGTGACATTAAATTTTTGTATTAGTAGCAAGTCAATTGTATTAAAAAAAAATCTGATTGTCGATAAAAAGTATATACACAAAAAGAAAACTAACACAGATTATATCCCTATTCCAATGTGCCTTTTCTCCTGTCGTTTCTTGCTGCCTTCCTCCTTTTTGTTCATGTTTCACTTTCAGTACTAGCTTTTGTAATCCTGATGATCCTGTGTTATTGGAGAGAGCTGTTCTCTTTTAATGGCAGTTTAGTACCTGAACATTTCAAGATGGTTCTCAAATTCAGCATTAGTGCAGAGAGGTGGATGTGCGTATGTGCATGTGGGTTATTTCTGTTTGGTGGTTAAGTTTGGTATTGTTTGTCTTGCCCCACCTGCTTTGAGAAAATAATTTATTGTATAAACTACCTAAACAAAAACCAACCCATCAAACCAATAATAGTGGTAATATTTTCAGTTTCAGGTGTGTGTTCTTTCATGTGCTCATTATACACCAGAATTTTGTTTGGCCACTGCCTTGTGAATTTCAGTTTCAGAAGTTGACATTAAGACTAGCACTACAGGTTTTTTGTAAATCCTATACTCTGTTATTCAATAGCATATCCCTGTAAAAGAGTATTATTGAAATAAAAAACTATTGTTGATGAAGTTTTGCAAGTTTGTTTTGGAATGGTCATGGATTGAAGGGAAAAAATCCCCCATAGGTTAACGCAATGTACACTGGATGTGATTGAGTAGAGTGAAGAAGCACATTCATTTTAAAATATATGACATGTTAGGGATATAAAAGTGTCCTTTTGTTTCTCCGCCTTATACAAAAAATTACTTTTTTCCCCCCTTTTTTACCTAACTTGGTAAATTTTAAACTGTACAGTTTAGACTATTATTCTTGTTTCCTCTGCACATTGAGGAGCACAATGTAATGTGTTCTGGCCTGTAAAGGATTCCAAAGACTCTTGTCATACTAATATCATTCTTGTAGGTTTTTTTGCTTTTGTGCCATTATAAATTCTCATACATTGAGTCTACTATACTGATATAAGTATATATTACTTAGCTAGGAGAGCCATTATAGAAGATTTTAAAAAGCATATTCATCATCCAGCAATTCCATTCCCTCTGAGACGCTCAGAAAAGATCAGGGATTGTCAAACCTGAAGACTGATACTGATTTCAGAAGAATACACACTAAGCACTTGAAGGGCTTCTGAAAGAAAGGCATTTGTTAGTATAGGTTTGAAATGATCCTTGCTTGTTGTGTACTCCTGTACCTGTGGTTGTGCATGTCTCTTGAAATAAATAAAGACTAAGCTTTCAGGGAGAGGTGACAGCTGTTCCAAAGGCGACCCCTTCTGCAGTTGAAAAGATAACTTTCCTCATGTTAGCTTTGCCCAGGAAAGCAACAAAAAAACCACAAATTGTTTTCAGATCTGGTATGGATTTTGGAGTTGAGGGCCAGTAGATTGACAGTGAATTCACTGTAGTAAAACACTTCTCTAAGCATGTGTTAAACACATAGCATTTTTTCCTGACTTGCTTCTGTTGAAACTGGTGATATCGTGACTGGGAGCCCTTTTGCCCCTTTCTAAACTAATTATCCAGTTAGTTGCTTGCTGAGGCATTGTGCAGGGATTAAGTCTGAAACATCTGCCTCCATCTCCATTTACATTTATGTGGTGAATAATGGGATTGCAGTTAAATAATCCTGGAAGACTACTGACATCTTTCCTGCAGATGTGTAGAGCAACTGTATTTGTTTCAAAAAGCTGTAGAAATTATTTAGTGACAAACTAACATATTCAGACAAACTGGACTGACAAATTAAGCTTTCACTGCCCAGATGAATTTAAGAGTAATGTCTTGACCGATGGCAGTTTTTGGGTTTTTCTCTTGCAGCTAGTGAGAGAGTGTAAAGAAGTTCTGAAGGGTGGACTCTTAATGAAGCAATATTACCAGTTCATGTTACGGGAAGTGTTAGATGACTTACAAAAGATTGATTGCAACATTGATTCTTTTGAAGAGGATCTGCATAAAATGTTAATGGTAAGCTTCAAAAAGGAGAGTTCAAGTAAGTTTATTAATTTGAATACTGCTAATAGAAATCTGTTATCCCTTTTAGGGATAGTTGCCTCTTTTTTTTTTTCCCTACTTTGATGCAATTTTATTGTTTTAATGGACTTGTAACAGAAGCCAGTGCTGTTTTAGCAATTATTTTAGTAATACTGTTTTTTGTTCTGTGCTACTGTAAATTTGTAAATTGCTTGTGTTTACCAAAAATGGTTCATAAATAGAACTGTACATTCCGTAGGTTTGAACTAAACTTTTAATAACCTTTTAATATAGAATAAAATATGATTTTTTGACTAAATTATATCTTACTGTATTGGTATTGCATTAATGCATAATTGATACCTTATTTTTAATGTCTGTTTGTTATTGCAATTAGTTAAAGAGGTCTTTTTAAGAAAAACACTTGGCCTCTGAAAGAGAGAGAGGGGTTAGAACTGGATGATCCTTAAGTTCCCTCTCAACCCAAAACATTCTATGATCTTGGCATTTTTACAGCGTAGTCTGAAAACACCTGAAACCAATAGAAAGTGGATTTTTTGAGGAGGGATGTAACAGATTATTGAACTGAAACAAATTGCAGGTAATTTTTGGCATTCAATGTTATCCTGAAGGGCAGATGGTTGAAGAAGAATTGTATTTACCTGGTTTTTTTATATTGGTTTAAAACAATAGTAATTAAATAAAGGTGAGAGGTAAGACTTGATGTAAAGGAACACGAAGTGTAAATGTAGAATCTCAGAAACTTTTTCATGGCACCTAGCCATATCCAGGAGGATATGTTCAGATAAAACCTTTTGAAGTAATCCAGATAATAAAAGGTACTGACACTGTTTTTCAGCAGCTCAGCTTTAAAAATTCTGGCTACTGTGGGTGTTCACTAATACAACGGTAAATAGCAGCACAGCAAGCAAGGGGGTCAATATTTTCAAGAAAGTATTGTGGAGACAAAGAATTTAATACTTCCTGAGCCATAAATTGCACCTTTTGTGTGAAAACATGGAGCTTATTTTCAGTTGGAGGAAATGAAAATTATTGTAGAAATACCTTCTGATAATTGTATAATACTGAGTTTTTCTGTTGATTTGAGAAGTTCTAGTCCTCAAGTTAACACCTTGTGTTACAGTTTCTGTTTAAATTATCTGTTTCCTTGTACAGGTTTACTTTGACTATATGCGAAGCTGGATCCAAATGCTGCAGCAGTTACCTCAAGCATCTCATAGTTTAAAAAATCTGTTGGAGGAAGAATGGAATTTCACCAAAGAAATAACTCCTTATATAAGAGGAGGTGAAGCTCAAGCTGGAAAACTATTTTGGTAGGTTTTATTTAATTACTCTGCTTATGGTGTTGTTTTGTACCAGATAGGTATTCAAGTCAGCACTTGTTTGGGGTTCCCAGATGGGACTTCTTGAGATGTCAGTAAGCAGCTGGTAGTCTTTGTGAATATATAGATTATTGCAGTGGCTGTAGGTGTAGGTTGCAGTAGGTGCAGGCGGCCCTGACTGTGGCTGTAACAGACATGGCTTCTGTGGACCCTAAGACGCTGCTCGTTTCTGTATGTGGACTTGGCAACAGCTCTCTTGCATTAGGAAGGAAGAAGTTTAAGGTGCCGTGCTGCCTCAATAAGACTCTGAAGTTCCACCGTTTCTGTTGCTACAGTGATATTGCAGGAATGCTGCTGAAATCTACAGGAATATTTTTAGATTCTGGACTACAAGACAGTTGTGATGAATTTTGGGCCAGTGCCGATGACAGTACTGCATCAGATGAAATCAGGTATTAAGCCCTTTGGCTTAATAATAACAAAACACTTACTTATGTTTCTCTACCTCTGACAGATGCATAATGTATTTTATTTCTTAGAATGCAGACTTTGTAAATGCAAGGCTCCATAGACTATCACTGTATTTCTGTGTGCAGTAGTAATGAACCATCATTTTGTATTTGTGAAGCCTAGTAACTTTCTCTTTAGTTCAGTCTATGAGAGGTTGTCTGTGTAATGATACTTGAACTATTTTTTTATATTCATATCAAAAATGTGCCTATGCAAGTTCAGCTTATTTGTCAGCTGCTTGCAAATATTTATGTTCTTTCTACTAACATATACGTAAGTAATTATTTTCTAGTGGCTGTATAAATGTAATATGATTTATTAAAACATTGTTACTTCATTTCTGCCAATGTTTCAGGAGATCTGTTATCGAGACCAGTCGAGCACTGAAAGAGCTGTTCCATGAAGCTAGAGAAAGGGCCTCCAAAGCTCTTGGTTTTGCCAAAATGCTGAGGAAGGTAAGTTAACAGAGTCTCCTCTTATTTATATGCTTTAAATACATTTAGTCTGAAAGCATATTCCTTTGTTTTGTCATTACTTGTAGGACCTTGAAATAGCAGCAGAATTTGCATTGTCAGCCCCTGTGCGAGATCTTCTGAATGCCCTGAAAACAAAAGAGTATGTGAAGGTAAATTCACATAGGTAATATGGTTTAGAGGCATGAAAGTGAACTGAATATGCTAAGCCTATGCTATTGGCCTGCTTTCATTTTTTTAATGGGACATCTATATTTCAACATTTAGAGTGTTGTGTATTTAATATTGAATTGTGGTAGCCAAATTCTGTACTTGTGTTTGTGTGAGTGAGAATGCTAGTCTATGTTTTGGGAAATCAGTGTCTTAATTCCTTGTTTTTCCAAAGATTCTCTTGGTGACTGAGGAAAAACTTTTTTGTTTAATGACACTTAGTAGTGAGTGCTATGAAACAAATGCTGTCAAATCTATAAGGTAAATGGATACATGTTTGAGTAGATAGTCTCAGACTATAGACCTGCCTTTTGCTTTTATAAAGCAACAGTGTTATAGTGGAGGTCTGCTCTAGCAAGCTTCCTAGAGACTACTAAGGACATTAGAAATGCAGGGACTCTGTTCTGTTCCAGAATAACTGTTGTTAGAAAACTGTTGCACAGCAAAAGTAAGTTAAGCTCTCGGTGCTCTGTATTTACTGCACTGTAAAGTCCCACATTTGTGGTTTTGCAAAATTCCTTAAAAATTCCTATGTCAACAAGTCTTTTTTGTAGTTTTAAGTGAGTCATTTGCTTCAGCAGATTAAATGTATTTGGATCTGCTGTTCTTTTTTTTCCTTCCATACATTTAATATATATATAATTCCCAGCTGGGAAATAATATACTGACTTTTTTGTGACGTAATTCTTATTAGATTTATGTAAATGTTTGCCAAATACAGAAATTCATTTAAGGGGACACAAACAAGTTCCATACGAGAGAAGGTCATAAAGGGTTGTTAAATACATGGATGAAACAACTGGCTCAGCAGGGCCCTGGTCTGTGAATTGTTTAAGAGTTGGAAAATGGCCAGGGAAATCAGCATATGTTTACTTTAAAAAAGTTTTTTCCCCCAAATATCTAGTCTTGGCTGCTTTAAGACACCATATTAATTTTGGTAGACCTTTTAAGGATCATATCGTTTTTCTTAAGAACACTTTTTGAAGGAAAAATTGAATCTCAAGTTTGACACATCTGTTATACATGGGTTAAGTGACACACATTTTGATGATGAATACTTTATATATTGGCCTTCTAATATCATGTAGGGAGCTTAAATTTTTAACAGCCTTTTCACTCAGATGTTCATTAGTTTTGGGAATCTAATTTAGCTCTTTGTAACAACCATCTAGTATTTTGCAGTGGCCTACAGATTATAATAGTTTTAATTATAAAATATGTCTGTCTAATGGTAGAAGTGCTGAGTGCAGTGTTTTGTTTTAGCTTGATGACATCTGGTAAGAGAATTTAACTCCACCGTGAGTCAATTTCCTCATGTCAAATCAAGATATTGGCTATTTTACTGTTTTCACAGTCTGCTTCTGATGCCTAACTTGGGTGAAGTATTGCTGCCAATGTGACAGATATAATTGGAAGTAGTTTTTAAGTAGTATCAGTAGTATTTTGTTAAAAGAGAACACTCTCACTGGACCTAATCTAGCTTTTGTGGAAGTAGAAGAGTAACTTGATACATTTTTAGCCAGATTTTTGTTTACTCTTTGTTTTTTGTAGCCTTTGAGAAATGTATGAATTCTGAAGGAATTTTTCTTTTAATATTCCAGTCTTTGTTGACAAATTTACTTTTTAAAATATGAGTATATGTATTTTATACTTGTATATACATACATATATAGTATATATGTGAAACTGGACTTCTTTTGTAACAAGATTCCTTTAAAAGAATATGTAGAAGGATTATCTGGAAGTACATGGAAAGAAGTCACTGAAAAATGGTGATCCAGTGGATTTCAAAAGAAATCATTTTTAATGCATTTTGACTTTCAATGCAAAAATAGTTGAAGGTATTGTTTTAGTATGTATATTGTACAGCTTTTTAGGATGGAAGTTCTTCCTGTTGCTTAAATGATACTACATATACCTATTTTATCTTTTTTTTGTGTCATAAAAGACAGTGAGATTCACTCATTCAGTGTATTTCTTTTCTACAGGTACAAATTCCCGGACTTGAGAGCTTACAAGTATTTGTACCAGGTAGTATTGCGGGGGAAAAGTCTGTGATTTTGCAACTCCTCAATGCGGCTGCTGGGAAGGATTGCTCCAAGGACTCAGATGAGCTTACATATGAGGCCTACTTGCTAATGACCAAACACAGTGACAAAGAATTAGATGACAGCTGGAGTGCATGGGAGGGTCAGCCGGTCAAAGTAGTGCCACAAGTAGAAACTGTTGATACGCTGCGCACCATGCAGGTGGGTTTGGTCTTTTTCCCCCACTGTTTGTCATGTCCACACTTCTTTGAATGCTTATTCCATCAGATTAACTGGAGTGATTGAAGTGAAGCATGTGTCCTTTTATAGGTAATAAAAAGTTAAATTCAGGAATAGGTTTGATTCTTAGTTGTGTTAAATGCAAATATTAAATGGATTGTAGCATTTCCTGGCAGGATCAGTCTCTACAAATGTGCATTTTTCAGGGTCGTACTTGTCTTGTATAATAGAGATCCTTTTAATATCTAATTGGGTGTTCAGGAATGCAGTTAAGACTTGAAAACTGTACATTTTATTAAGAAGTCATCAGTCGCCAAGACCATGTGATGGTTGTATGCCTTCCACACACTGAGGCATGAAATCAGTTACTCTTCATCTTGGAGATGAATTGTGACATTTAATGTTAAATTTCTCTGGAAGTTAGTGGATGTTCAACAGTTCTGTAGGAAGAAATGTTTCGAGTCATACTTTCCTTCTTCCCAAGCCAACAGGGGTTCCCTGCCAGCAGTTCTGCTGCACTCTGACAGCTGAGCCAGCTCCCTGTCCCACGTGTTCTCATATCCTTATGTTAAGCTACATGAATTTTCCTTTTGGTATGTCATGCAGTTCCTTGGATCCCTACCATAAATGGGCTGTACTGTCCCGGAAGAGAGGGACTTTCCATGTCACTGTGCCTGACCTTTAGCATTCAGAGGGTTATAGCAATTACATGCAATTGAAAAAGTCACTCCACAGTATACTGCTGATTTTAACATGCAAACATGTTGTTCCAATAAAAAAGCAGCCTTTGATTAAGTGCTTACAAGTTCTTCGGACTTCTATCAAAGTTAATATTTCATTCAGAAAATAAAAACAGCAATAGATGAAATTTGGTTTGCAAATGGTTTCGTACATATGTAAGTGTACATAAAACACTATGCGTGTGTGTTTATATGTCTATAACACTTACTAGGTTTTTCTAAATCCAGGATTGAAAGGTTAGGAAATAAAAAGTCTTTCAGAAAGATTGTGTCTTAAAAAAATGCATTTTGATTGCAAACTAGAGGAAATGTAAGGTGTTATTTAAAAAATACTTATCAAATGAAAGAATCTCATCACTTAAAGAATTTTAAGCATGAAATTAATCTTTGGGGAGAAGGTACTGAAAATCAGGATGAAGTAGGTCTTGTTTTGTGAGTAACTTGTTGCAGATGCATTGTCTGTAGTTTGAAATCAGCAGAGCTTATGGCAACACCATCTGTGATGTGTGCTTTTATAGACTTGTACAGTATCTGAGCTCTGGTTTCCAGAACATATTACATATTGATAATTTTCAAATTTTGAGCAAATACTATGTGTTAAATCTATGTCCTTCCCTATTGAATAGTGGGATTTTGTCCTGAAGTATGTAGAGTTTTTTGGATAAAACCTCTTTGCCTATGTGATGGTTATTTCCATCTGCTTTGAGAAGATATGATTATTTTTGCTTAGCTGTTGCTTTTTTTTTGTGTATAGCTAATCTGAAGATAATTTAATGCAGTGTTTTCCATATTTTCCAGAAGTGAATAGGACTGCATTCCCCATTGAAACTTGCTGTGGCATTTACCCTAATGGAACTCTGCTCACTAGATGAGAGTTTGAGTTTAGTTGCCAGCATCAAGCTTTTCTGTGTGAATTTAGATATTCATGCATAGTGACAAGAGAGGTCTTTCATATATTAGAATTTAAAAAATAAGTGGTTGGAATCTGGTCATATTGGATATGTTTTTACAGAGAGGATTTTGCTTACAAGAACTACTGGTGTCTTGTATTCTAGGTTGATAACCTCCTCCTTGTAGTCATTCAGTCTGCCCACCTTGTGAGTCAGAGAAAAGCTTTCCAGCAGTCTATTGAAGGGCTCATATCTCTGCACCAGGAACAGACATCCAGCCAACCAATCATTGCCAAAGCTCTGCAGCAGCTAAAGGTAAGCAGGTTTTGAGATTTTTTGTCAAAACTGATGGTACTTTGCTCACTGATAAGTAAAAAAGTGGAAGAAGATTTGATTGCAAAGCTAATGACATACTCTGCAATTGTAAGTTGTGGGGCAGTCCTCTATGAACTTTAAGTACAGTGTTCACTCTGTTTTTGCAAATGACTTGTGTGTTTTTGAGCTATATTGGTGTAATCATTTTTACATTGGCTAATTGGGAAACAAGTCCATAATGCAGATGGAATACCATAGCAACAGAGTGAATACCTCTTTGGGTGACAGCAATATAAAATTGAAAGAAAGTGTATGATTTTTTAAAAACAAATTCTATCAAAATCAATGATCTTCAGCAAACAACTTTTCTTCCTGTATTTGAAGATGCAAAAGTGGGTAGTCTCTCTGTTTATTTTCTATTGGATTTGGTGTGGGTTTTTTATCTTTCTTTGCTTGTTTTGTGTATGTGGTGTGGGGTTTTTTTGTTTGTTTGTTTGCTTTTGGTTTTGTTGGATGAGTATTTTCTTTGATGGGTTTGTTGTGTTTGTTTGTTTGTTGGGCTTTATTCAAGTGGCAGTATCGAGACCCTGCATTCAATAGAGGCTGTGTCCATATACCAAGGTGAAAATAGAACCAAAGGCTTGGTCACGCTATAGATAGTAGAACTCATTTTCTCCTTTCTTGTCTGTCTGGTTTTGGTTGGATGTTTTTGTTTGTTTTGTGGTTTTTTTGTTCATTCCCTACTCACCCTTTTGCTGTCTTTGTTTTTAAAGTTAATCACATGCAAGCAAACTTTATTATAATACTTGAGTTAATTACAGGACTTGCTTTGTGCAACTGCTGGAAAATGTTTGTTTTTCCAAGACTGAATGAATTTTTGTGGCATTGTAGTACCTTTTCATTTAACATAATGTAATTGTTAGATTCATGTTTGCCTTGTATTCTACAGTTGACAAGACTAAATAATATGTTGATATTCCCCCCATCCTTTTTTGTTGTTACTCAGAACGATGCATTACAGCTATGCAATAAGATAAGCAGTGCTATTGATAGAGTCGATCACATGTTCACATCTGAGTTTGATGCTGAAGTTGATGAATCTGAATCTGCCACTTTGCAGCAATACTACCGGGAAGCCATGATTCAGGGTTATAATTTTGGGTTTGAGGTAAGGAAACAAAAACCAGTTGAAATTTCTGGTTTTACATTGGTGCAAATAAGGTAACTAATAACTGTGGAAATACAAAGAATTTGTGGAACCATTGAATTATTTAGGTTGGAAAAGACCTTTAGGATAAATCGATTCCAACTGTTAACTCACTACTACCAGGTCCACCACTAAAGTGTGTTTATATCTACACATCTTTTAAATAACTCCAGGGATGGGGACTCAGCCACTTCCTGTGGCCTGTTCTAATGCCTGACCACTCTTTCAGTGAAGAAATTATTCCTAATATCCAATGTAAACCTTCAGTGGCCCAATTTAAGGCTGTTTTCTCTTGTCCTAACACTTTTTTACTTGGGAGAAGAGATGGACGGACACCCACATGACTATAACCTCCTTTCAGGTAGTTGGAGAAAGCGATAAGCACCTGAGCCTCCTTTTCTCCAGGCTAAACAACCCCAGCTCCCTCAGCCGCTCCTCACCAGACTTGTGCTCCAGCTTTGTTGTCCTCCTCTGGACTTGCTCCAACACCTCAATGTCTTTCTTGTAGTGAGGGGCCCAACACAGTATTTGAGGTGCAACCTCAGCAGTACCCAGTACCATTACTGCCCCAGTCCTGCTGACCACACTATTGCTGATAGAAGCCAGGATGCCATTGGCCTTGCCGTGGGCATACGCTGGATCATGTCCAGCCAGCTGTCAACCAGCACCCTCAGGTCCTTTTACCGCAGGCAACTTTCCAGCCACTCTTCCCCCAGCTTATAGTGCTACATGGGATTGTTGTGACCCAAGTGCAGGACCTGGCACTTGACCTTGTTGAACCCCTTACAGTTTGTCTTGGACCAGCAATCCAGCTTGTCCAGTTCCCTCTGCAGAGCCTTCCTGCCCTCCAGCAGATGTGAATTGACTGAGGGTGCCCTTGGTTGCCTAGTCCAGATTATTGATAAAGATCAGGACTGGCCCCAAAACTGAGTCCTGGGGAACCCCAATAGTGCCTGGCTGCCACCAGGATGTAGCACCACTCACCACCACTCCCTGGGCTCAGCCACTCTGCCAGATTTTTACACAGCAAACAGTGAACCTCTGTCCAGACCATGAGCAGACAGTTCCTGCAGAAGAATGCTGTGGGAAAAGATGTCAAAAGCTTTACTAAAATATAGGCAGATGACATCCACAACCTTTCCCTGATCCAATAAGTGGCTCACCTTGTCATAGGAGGAGATCAGGTCAGTCAAGTAGGACCTGCTTTTCACACACCCATGCTGGCTGGGCCTAATCTCCTGGTTGTCCTGTACTGGATGATCCGTAACTTTCAGACTGAGAGGTTTGTTGTTTTCTGGATCCTCCTTGAAGCCCTTCATATAGATGGGCCTCACGTTTGGTAATTTCTAGTGAGCTGTGACTTCCCTATTTTACCAGAACATTGTAGAAAAATGTGTTGCCTCAGAAATTTTACATGAAATTAATTGGAAAGCAACAGATGAATCTGATAAATCTGCTAAATTATCAATGCCTGGAAATCTAAAAAGCTTTTAAGAACTTGATGATTTCAGGTAAAGTCTTGTAAGCTCTGCTGCTTGGCAGCATTTTAGATGATATCAGAATCAGTAAGGTTGGAAAAGACCTGCAAGGTCACGTCCAACCTTCAACTGAGTGCCACCATGCTCACTCACTAAACCATATCACAAAGGGCCACGTTTACTCATTTTTGAGTACTTCCAAGGATGGTGACTCCACCGTCCTGTGGTTTAACTTCGTTCTCACAGCTTTTCAGCCTAGAAAAGCGTAATAATATGATACTGTAACATGAGACATTCCTTCAGAGTTTATGGTGGCTCTTTGATGCAGTGCAAGCTTTTGAGGGCTTGCCTTAGAGTGCAGACATTCAAAATGTTATGTTCAGATGGTTTAACTGTTTTGCTATTTGATTCCTGTGGGCTTTGTAAAATTTTTTTAAGATTATGTCATACCCTAACATACTTCTAGGATAGTCTTATAAGATATAGCTGGTATATGTTTGATTTTTAAATGCACATAGATAACTTTTTTATCCCCTAATGTTACTGCAGTATAACTAAAAATAAACACTATTTTGCAGTTCAATCTCTGATTACAGAACCAAGTGTTTATGTAGGATGTTTCTTCAATGATGTGTACACTGTTAAACATCAGCATGTGCCTGATGCACACAGAAGAATGCAGTATGGCTCAGTACTGCCTCTCACTGTAGCATATTTTGTATCATACTTTTCTTGATTAATTTTTTTTCTATAAATAGGCAACTGCTTGCATAAAATAATTTTGTCTAAGAATAGGATGTGACTGTCACCATACTGTAGAGTTTTGTTAGCCTGCAAATGCTCCAGTGGATATTATTCTTATTAATATGTGAAAAGTAATCTTCAGTTTCTTACAGTACCATAAAGAAGTTGTTCGTCTGATGTCTGGAGAATTCAGGCAGAAAATTGGAGACAAATATATCAGCTTTGCCAGAAAATGGATGAATTATGTGCTAACAAAATGTGAGAGTGGCCGAGGCACTCGACCCAGGTAACAGCCAACTTGTTACTGCCATGGTAGTTTTTGGAAGAGCTGAAGGGTTGGGCTCAAAAAATTGGAGTAAATGAAGTGACATCTGGCTGGCGGCCAGTCACTGGGGTTTTCCTTAGAGCTCAATTTTAGGGCCAGTTTTTTTCAATGTTTTTTATCAATGACCTGGATATAGGAGTTGTGTACATACTAAATAAGTTTGCCATACTAAATTAGGAGGAGATACTGATTCCCTCAAGGGCACAGAGACCACACAGAGAGAACTTAATAGATCATAAGTGCTGGACAATAACCAACCTTATGAAATTTAACAAGGGCAAATGCCAGATTTTGCACCTGGGGTACTGTAACTCTGGGTATACGTATAGATCAGAGGCCAAGAGGTTGGAGTGTAGCCATTCAGAAAGGGATCTCAGGGTTCTTGTTGATTGTAAGCTTTGAGTCAGCGATGTGCTCAGGTAGTGGAAAGGGCCAGCCGTATCCCAGGGTGCCTTAGGCACAGTAGATCTGACCAGTTGGAAGGAGTGATTGTACCACCGTGCTTAGCATGGATGCAGCTTCGCCTCGAGTACTGTGTGCACTTTTGGGCTCCACAACCTAAGAAGGACATAAAAATATTGTAATGTGTCTAAAGAAGGGCAGTGTAGATGGTGAAAGGACTAAAGGACAAGATGTAATGAGGAGTAATTAAGGATACCAGGTTTCCTCAGCTCAGGGAAGAGAATGAGTTGCTATCTGCAGCTTCTTTGTCTTCTCTCTGGTGACAGGACAAGAGGAGATGGCTTAAAGCTGCATTTGGGGAGGTTCAGATGGAGTATTAGGAAAAAAGGTTCTTCACTGAGAGGTGGTCAAGCACTGGAACAAGCTCCCCAGGAAAATGGTCATGGCCCCAGGCCTGTTGGTGTTCAAGAACTGTTTGGACTGTGCTCTTAACTTCTGTGTTGCCCTGTGTGGAGTCAGAAGTTCAATTCTGATGATCTGTGTGTGTGCCTCTTCTAGCTCAGGATATCCTATGATTCTATTTGTATTTTGTAGGTTGCAGCTGCTAGTTCTAGTAGGTCAAAGAGGAAGCAGTGGGGGACAGCAAGTGGCTGAAGACACAATTCACTCCAGCCAAGTTACTTACTTGTTTTACTTTACCAATCTGGGCAATGAAACCACTGATGCCCAGTCATTACTAATCAGATAGTTGTGCAATCTTTAGTATCCTTTCAGTCTTGTTTCAGAAAGGAGACTTCAGGCAGGGAACGCAGTGGTTTGGCTTGTTGCTCTGAAACATACTATGGTTGAGTTGATGATACTGTTCTGAAGATAGCGCATATATGGGTTTAGATACATAGCATGTCCTGCTCTCCTTATTTGGCAGTGTCCTTGCTAAAATCAGTCTTTATCTGAATGTAGCTGGATACAAGGTAAAATTTTTATGTTTTATATATTAGTCTGTTTTCTTACAAAGATTTTATCATATTTTCCAGAGGAAAAAGAATTAACTATTATCTGCTGTTCTTGGATGTGGTTGAAACTCTTCATGATGGCTTCAGCCAAAGAGCATTTCATTTTTTGTCTTTTTTTTTTGTTTTACATAGATGGGCAACTCAAGGTTTTGATTTTCTTCAAGCCATTGAGCCAGCATTTATTTCAGCTCTCCCAGAAGATGACTTCTTGGTATGAATAAATTATTCTGCGGGTGTTTATTTGTAAATGCTTGTGAAGCTATCAGTATATGTTTTCAGGGATGCTTTTTATAAAACAACGTCTGAACACAGATGCAGTTCTGAAACAATTGCTGTTGTATATCGCTGTTGATGCTGCTATCTCTTCTGTTTGTTAGATTCTGAAGAGAGTAGGTTTGTGACCATTGCCAATAATGGTTTCAAGTTGCTGGTACTGTCTTGGGAGGCCACCTCCCTTTGTGTCTTGGAAAGCTGACAGGAGCTTTCTACAGAGATTTATAGTTGTCATAATGAATTTCTAAATGTAAGCTTCTGAGGCGTAACTAACTCCCAAATTAATCTGTGGATATGAATACAAAATCACAACTGTTTAAAGATTTTTATTTTCAAATTGTTCCAACATGAAACAGACTTTAAAGCATCTTTCTTTTGTTTTTATTGTGAAAAAAATAGTAGACTAAAGCTGTTCTTTTTGTGTTCTCTGCCTTCCTCCTTTTCCTGTGAAAATAAAATTCTGAGAATTTATTTCTCTGATCTTGGTACAATACTACAGAGAAGTGAAAGCACAGTTGCCACAAAATAGCAGAATGTGAGTGTCAGCACCTCTTGATATTTACTAATTTCAAGATGTGTTATGAAATGCCAACCACATTAATCTTGCATAATACAGAAATGATACGGTTTAGTCTTTTTTTCACATGTGTTTTTATCAGGAGCTCTCTAGTAAGTTGTGTTAGTCCTGCATGTGTGTTGCTGGTAAAGGGTTGACTGCCTTAACTGACAGAGTTAAGCTGGTATTTGGAATACTCTGATACTTTAGCTTTAGGAAGTAGCCCCTCAAATTCATCACAGTTTTGACACAGTTTCTAAAACAGATTTTGAACAAGTAAAGGGGAGAGAAACGGGGGGAGCACGAAACCTTAACTGCATTTTTGAACTTTTTTCTTTCTTAAACAAGATTTCAGTTTTGGAGATCATCACTTGAAGCCACTTTGATTAATCTGTATAGCACAGGTCACAGTATTTTACCTGGAAAGGGCAATGTCAATCCTGATCTCTTAGATACTACATCATGTCATGGAATAATGACGGTCTAGATTTAGAGCTCTACATTTCAAGATGAAATTCTAGCTCAGTCTGCATTGGTAAAATATGCCAGTCTCAAGCTCAACACTTCTTTAGTTTTATAATTTTGTTTTTTTCTTAGTCCTTGAATTTCCTGGTCTTCGCTAAGTTTTTGAATTTCTGGAAGATATTGGCTGCTCTGAGCAACTGGCATATCGAAGTGACCTTCACAGCAGCTCTACCAAAGAACATAATTTTACTACTTTGTGAAGATATATTATATCCCTGGTGTTCTGACAAGTAAATTGAACCAGAGGAAGATTTCATAACTTGTCCAGAGTTACATACACAGTGAATAGTGCACCTAATAATTGAGCTCAGATTACCTGAGGCCCAATTCAGTGATTTTAACTATTAAAATCCCTTGCATGAAAGTTTTGATAGCTTCATGGGTAGATAAGGAAAGTGTATTTCTTTTAATATGCAGGGCTTCATATTTTTTGTTACACAGATTTTCATCTTGTGATTCAGACCATCATATTCTCCCTCAATTTTTTTAGGTGTTTCTTCTTGGGATGTGAAGGGGGAGGGCAGAGAAGCTTGTTACAGCTTTTTCCAGGAAGCTTGATTTTAATTTTGTTAACAGTGGACATTAAGTTCCACTACCTTTATATTTTGAAATGTTCTTTATGATATGTCACTGTTCAGTTCTAACAGTTACGTAATTTTGACAAGGACAAAAGGCAAGTCAAAACTAAGACTTCCTAGCTTTAAGAAAATCGATTAAGTCAAAACACTAATGTGGATCCAGAAGTTTAATATAATAGGTAGAATATAAGGGTGCTTATCTGACAGATTACATACTTGAACAATGTAATTTTGTTACTGTGAGCTTTATGGCATGACCATCAGCCTTCTTGTAACGAAACATCACAACTTTTTATGTTTGTCTTTTCTAGAGTTTACAGGCTTTGATGAATGAGTGCATTGGCCATGTTATTGGAAAACCTCACAGTCCTGTTACAGGTTTGTACCTTGGTAAGGCAGAAGTTACTGGCATTTGTTCTGGAGCTTTGCTGCTGCTGTTACAGAATTTTGGTTGTAAAGTACTTTTAAAATGCAAGAAGTACCAATAAAAGCATTTTCAATCTTTTTGTGATTGTCAATGTGAAACCATTATTGCCTGATAAAGTGTAAATACGTGCTGGTTTTACTCAAGAAATTTCAAAGCTTTACAGATGCTTTCCTCTGATTTTGTCCTTCCTGTGAAGTCTTGCAAATCTTCTAGGAAAGGGCCATGTTGGGTAAAGAAGTGATTTTAACATTAAGAAGGCAGTTACAGCTTCCTCTCCCAAACTTTCATTGTGGCACTGCAGTTATTTACACTTCGGCACCGCAGACGTTTATGCTTCTAATGGACTTTATATTATCAAGTACACACATGGGAGCTGTGCACAATAGTTGTCCAATATAAAGTACAGCATAGTGTAAAATACATCTTTATAGATAAAAATGTTGTTATCATTAGAGTGAAATCAACATATTTGATTGTGTATCTTGAAAAAAGAATGCCTTGTCAGCAGTGCATTCCTTTTACCCATTTCTTTCTCAGCACTGTTTCTCTCTTCCTCCTCTCAACTCCATTGTCTGGTTTACTTTTCAAAATACTTTGTCATCTTTTTTATCTTATTCCTGGTGTCCACTTCCTGGGCAGGCTTGATGATAGAAGACATAAGGGGAGGGTAATCTGCCCCCAGCAAGAGGAGGTTTTCCAATTTTTCAGGAAAGCTTGTTTTGATACAATTTTGATGAAAGTCTAATAGCTCACAAACCTTTTGCAATGAAAGTCAATCCAATCCTTTGGAAAGGAGCATAGTGTAAAATCAAATTTAGCCAAATTCTGTACAGTAAAATTCTGATGTAAAACCTGTACATTCACTTTTAGTACTGTTGTTGAGAGGGAGGCCTGTTTTAGTGTGATGATGCCAAATTACTGAAACTCTTATAAATGCTATTGCAGACACAGCAGATCACAGAAACTAAATTGCTCGACAGCTTTTGTCTCAGAGGCATGGGGAGGGGATGACACAGATGAATGCTGCAGACTTGAACACCAGTCTCAAATTTTAATACATGTGAAATTTAACATAAACTGTATCCTGGCTGCAGATCTTGCAGATACACATTCCTGTCTTCTGATTAGGAGAAAAATAAGACTTCCCAGTTACATTTGCATACCACTTTGAAGGACTTAAACCCACTGTGGTCTTTACCACTTTTCCCAAAGCTAAGGATCCAGCTGTGTTCACGCTGCTGCCTCTAAACACGTATCTGTGTATCTCCTGGTGTTTTATCCTGTCTTTTTGCTTTGTGAAACAGCCTGTGTCTACCTGGGTGGGTTAGGATCTGCCCTTTGGGTGTCCTGCTAGCATATAGCAAATTATAGCAGAACAACCAACACCTGGCCCTGGCATCTTTTGTTTGCCCTAGTAGTGCACACAAGGCAGAAACTCAGCTCACCAAGAGGAGCCTAGCCTGGCAGAAAGTGCTGACTCATGGTTTGATGGGCAATGTCTTGAGATGTGACTGCCACAGTATTTTTCTTGCTAATTAGGGAGGAGTTGAGGGCAGACGGCACACACTGCTCTCGGAGGCACTGAGTTAGGCATAAAGACGGTGACTGTTCATTTAGGTTTTGCCCTGTCCATTCTCACCGCTTCCTTGGGGCAGACTGTCATGGGGGGCATTAGTATGGGTAAAACTGTCATATAGGGGTTTTATCCACAGCTTAATTTGCTTTCCATTATTGTCTGAGAATGCTCAATTCTTATGCAAAGGAAACATAATAATGCTGTTTGGTTTTCTAATTGTTATTTGGTTTGTTAATGTTTATTTTTGCAATAAGATAAATTAATTTGTGAAGTAGAAATAATGAAGTAGTTTTTATGAAGTACGTACACATTTTCTAATTGCTAGTTTTTAACTATCTGGAGATTTTTCATTATTTTATGGATGAGTTAAATAATACAATAATATGAAAAGTATTAATATACACAATTGATTTATTTAGAGTTGAAATAATTTGTATTTTTCTTAAAGGATAAGAAAATATATGCCAGTTCACATTAACTCTGTAAATAGGAATTTGTTTTAATTTTGTGTCTTGAAATGGCCCTAAGAGAGTTTTTCTGACATCTGAGTAAATGTGATCTGTTTTTACTTTTGCAGCTGTTCATCGAAACAGTCCCCGTCCTGTAAAAGTGCCTCGGTGCCATAGTGATCCACCAAATCCTCATCTCATCATCCCCACGCCTGAAGGCTTCAGGTATTTAGCATTAGTACGACATTTTATCCTCTCTTGGCTATGCTGAATGTCAGTAATTGGAACACCTTTTCTTTCCCTTTGAGGGCAAAGCAGATAGGAAAAATTAGCATGTAAGTGATCCAGATTTTATTGGTGTGCTTTTAAGGACAACACAAGTTTCCCATTCTTGCTGCTTGCCCACCCCCCTTTCTGGTGGTGCATGCGTTCTCCCTTTGAAGTCATTCTTTATCCACTTTATCTTTCCTGAAACCAGTGTTTCAATGTAAAAAGCTTTAATTCAGTGAAAACTGCTCATTAACAAGACTTTTATTTCCTTCCCCACTTTGAATGCCTGCCTAAGTTCCTGTGGCAGTGCTTTCTGTAGTTTGCATACATGGAACTTAAAAATGTAGTATTCTGAAATATGGTGGCATTTCTGCGTCATTACCAACCTGCTGTGAAGAAGCCTAAAACAGTGGATCTTTTCTCCTGCCTTGGAAAGAGTTGACATGAGAATTAATGCAAAAATAGTTTAAAAAAAGTTCGAAATAAACATCACCATGCATAATTTTACACAGAGGGCCCTATTTTTCAAGAATATGACAACAGTGAGAAACTCTACAGTTGACATTTTTTTCAGAAGTCACTTAGCTGTTGGCAGAAACTAATGCTATTCTAAAGATCTGAAGATTTTTAGTTTGAGGATTATTACTGCTGTACACATTGGCAGCCCACAAAGCTTCTGAGACCCAGAGTTATTCCACATAAAAATCTTTATGTAATTGAAAAGCTTATAAAATCAGGCATCATTATACACGCTTCAATATTTTGTTTCTAAAACAACTTTTCAACTCCATACATTTTTTTTTTAACTGTTTCCTGAAGTTTTTCTTCTTGCCGCAGCACGCGGAGTGTCCCTTGCGACGCGCGGAGCCATGGCAGTGTTGCTGTCAGTCGCCCCGCTCCCGTTGGGAGCGACTCAGCCCAGCCCAAACCTCTCAGCAGTGCAAATGAGACCAGGTAGCTGCGCTCCGTGACGTAGCAGACTCATCCTACCTACATCACCCACATAACTGTTTCCACATACATCCTAATAGATCGTTTGCACCGTGCTCTTCCCTCCCATCCATGTCTTCCACTGGCTCCTTCATTCATGTTCGACTTCAGCAAAATCACGTGTCTTACAAATTGATGATGAGACCACTTTCAGATTCAAAATGCCTGAACAATGTGGTTGTTAAAGCATGCAGTTCTAACATAGATTACAGATTTGCTCGTTAAAATGTCCATGAAATGAACATACGCCAGTCAGCTCATTGGTATAGCTTTAGTAAATAAGTAGTACTGGTAACTAACACTTAGAATCATAGAATCACTTTCACCAAGGTAACTGTAAGATACAAATAAGTGCAAGGATTTTCATTTTTTTCATGTTAATGAACAGTTTTGGTATTGTTATTGTCCATCATAAATGTTTTGAAATACTATATAGGGGCAAATGCAAAATTAAACTTGAGGGTTTTTAAAAAAATTATTTCTTGCTACACCTGTGGCTTCTTAGGGTGGTGCAGAATAAACTTAATATGAAAGAAACTATTCTTGTATCAAGATATGTAACAGAAACCGCTCCTGTATCATCAAAAGTGACTTTTTTTTTTTTTTGACAGACCTGTGTTAGTATCTTTCTTGTTTTTCGACCGTTGATTTGTTGGTATTTCTTCTTCCCATATTACAGTCAGACCAGTGATGTGTCTCCCAATTTTATTTTACCTTTTTTTTTTTCCCCTGCACCCCTGGCTGTGAAAAGCCTGCTCTTAACACAGTGGTGTTACCATACAGTTTAAAAATAGCCTTTTGGATTCTTATTTCTATTGTAGAGTACTGAAAGTTCTCTGGGACAGAAATTCATATGAATGGATACACATATCTGACTATATCACACAGCTGGTAGAGAAAAAAAAAGGGGTGGTGAGGGAACAACAGACTGATGGTGACCAAAGTGAAATTGATATGACTTGATTATGAATTGTTTTGTAATAAATAATTTTTGATTGTGAGCCAGCAAACCACCATAGTTTGATTTGTTATCAGATGCATAGCAGAAGCATGTATTAAGCTGTTAAGAGGGAAGTAAATTGCCACTTTTTATATGCAATCTTTTCTGCAAGTTTTTTCAGTTATTTTTATTACAAGATGTGACTTGCACCTTTTACAGTAGCCTCCAGATATATAGCTTATGAATCTAGGCCTTTTTTGTTTGAAAATACATCTTGAAATTGTTGTCATTCAAACATAGATATTATTTATCCTTCATGCCTCTGTTTTAAGCCCCCTCATGAAAAAGACAGAGTAGGTAGTAGTCTGCAGTGTTTGAATAGCCCTTTCAAGAAGTAACATTCTAGAGAATTTTCACTGAGAGGTTCTGGCAGCTTTGTAAGCTGACAGTGGGATGGATAATTAGTGTTTTTCGAAGACTTGTATTTTTCTTAGAGTTCTCAGCTTTTATTTTTCTGATGCTTATTCATAAAATATCCCATGATCTTGGGCTTTTTTTATGCACTGTCTGGATTTTTAAGTAGCATTTAATACCTTGTATGAGCTAGGAATAATTTGAAGAAAAAATTTATGAAAGCAGAGACAGTTCTGTAGGCTGCTGGGTTTTTTTTAGGGGTTTTGTTTATCGAGGAAGGCAAAATACTACAATGTAATATATTTCTACAATTTTCTTTTTTTGTTTTACTGTAGTTAAAGTTGCAAACTTTGATGCATTGCAGTCTTAATTATGAATTTCTTTTATTTGTGCTCCAAAGGAGAAATGGAATCTTTTGGATCAATGAAGTGTTTTGTGGTTTGGCAAAGTGTGGAGTCCAGTGCTGGAATAGCACAAAGACAGAAACTTTGTACACTTTCCAGAAACTCTTTAGACATTTAAGACACAATTATGAGCATTAAATGTCTCGGAAAAGTTGAACATAGGAACTTTGTAAATCAATTGTACTAGGCAGTGCATAGTGCACAAATGCCACCATAGTTCTAGTAAAGTTTTTCTTAACAACAACAACAACCAAAAGAAAAAAAAGCCAATATAATATAACTAGAAATTAAAATTCAAAGCACCAGTAGCTGGTTGTTAACATTGAGCTTTCTGATATTTATACATTTGCACTAGGTTCACACTAATAACTTATAGAGATGTTCAATTTATGAGCTGTTATTCATCATTTTATTATTTCTCTAGGGCTGGAGCCAAAAATTATCAAGCATTCTTCTCTTTTACTGTAATTTTTGCCTAATAATGTGCATACAGGCTTTCTGGATCAATAAAAAGTGTGGGTGCCTAAGATGGGCCTGAAATGGGGTTTAGGTACCTGCATTCAAAGCTGTGATACTTAGGGTCCTCTGTTCAGCTGCTGCCTCATTTTGGAAGTGGTGTAGCTTTGCTTGTTTTTAAGCATTTTGTGCATCAGGCATTGTTGTTCTCTATATGCTGAGAACCACCTTAGCCTTCTTGCTCATTAAAACCTAAACTTCCTGAAGAATAATGGGGATTTGCACTAGTTTAGTTTCAGCTCCCGCTCAAACTTACAAAATCTAGTTGGGCAGTAGAAGGAAGTGCAAAGCACACATCATATGGAGAACATTCGCATGGGAATAGGTTGTCTTCAGTTTTGGCTTCTGTTCTCAAGGTCGTTGGTTTTGTTGGTTTTTTTGTTTGTTTTTTTGTTTTTTTTTTTTTTAAACTCTTCTTAGGTAATAACCAGATACAATTAGGCAACAACTTTAGGACTGTAGGGTAGTCCTCTCATGTGTGTGTGTGCACCTTGCGATGCCAGGTATCCTTCATATTTTTGTAGTTGTTAGCTTTCAGTGAAGGATTTAACAATGTTGCCGCTTTTCAGTAATGTTTAGCTCTGAAGCTCTGTTTAAGGAGACATCAGTCACAATTCTTCCCCATCAGACTTTAAAAATTGAAAGGGAGCCTTGTCCAAAAGGGAGTTAATGGTAGAAAGACTTCCACAAGGAATTTATGTCTCTAAAACATGAGTGGACTAATCGTTGTCTAGGGCTGGAGGAAGGTGCCTGAAGACCTAATAATTTGTCTTGTTTCTCTTAGTATTTTTTTCCTTTCTGTTCAGCCTTCTTATTCATCTGGCTCTTACTCTGAGGCGTCTGATTCCACTCTGTGCTGTCTGGAAGAATGGGGGCCTCCAAGTGATCAGGCTGCTGTCATTTAACAGTGTCCTTCCTGTCAATCAGCTTGTGTTTCTTCCCACTAGTTCTGACTTAATGACTGTGGACTATGACTGTATTTGCAGTGCAGTAGGCACATATGAATTCAGTTATTACTTTTCATCTGATGATGTGGCTCACATTATCACCCAGCTGAATCACTTCTGATTGTATATCCAACCCTGACACAAGCTGTATCCTGCAGCAGCTATCTTAGTAGTAGGTTACAAGTCATGAAAATGGATTCTGTTGCTATGGGCAAGAAACAGTTTGAAGTAGTTTATGCTTTGGAAGCTTAGGTCTTTTTCATAGAGCAGCATAATTAAAATCATATAAAAAGTCTTCATTTTGGGGGCAAAATAGAGAGGGTTTTCTGTTTACCTTTCGGCATCAGTTTTTCTTTTGTGTTGCTTTCATGGTTCATATCCTAGGCTTCAGAGGTTCTGTCTCTTAAAAATTGCAGTTAAATTAGCATTGCACTAAATAAATACTAATGACAAGTTAATTAGTATGATGGCTCTTTTTAACAGGGGTTCCAGTGTCCCTGAAAATGATCGACTTGCTTCAATAGCAGCTGAGTTGCAGTTCAGATCCCTTAGTCGTCACTCCAGTCCCACTGAAGAGCGAGAAGGTGATTGTCACAGTAACAAATTGTGACCTGGATGTGCAGATGCTTTATGTCATTAACATATTTCTCTCTGTTCCCAGTTCTTAGCCTTTCCAAAAATTTTTTTCACCTCATCACATTCAGAAATCTTAGATTTTTAACATATAGACTTACATGGTCGGAGTAAGTCCTTCTGTTCTCAGACATATCCACTATTCTCTTGCCATTCATATTGTTTCTGAATTGCATCTGAAGGGATTTCCTGGTGCTGTACTAAGTTCTAGTGTTCAAAATGAAATTAGTAATATGATTTCTGAATTATATACCCCATTTGATAGTAAATTTTGAAACACTGTTAATGAGGTATGAACTGGATCCAGCAGGACAGTGAAGTGTTCTGTCCAGTTCTTTTTCCCTGCAGTATTCATATTACAAATACTTGCTGTTATTTGAATCCTGGAAGAAGGGACAGGATGTATGACTTGATATCCTGATCGGGGCTTCTCCTTCAGGTTTCCCCAGCCCCTGTACATGTGGTATTTATTGCAACAAATACCTTGAAAGATTGATTGTGAAAATTAAAAGGAAGTACAAAATCTGAAGCAAAATAGAGTTGATATTGTGGTCATCCACACTGGATTTCAGAGAGAGAAATGCCTTAAAAATTTATATTAAGAGGTGCGGGAGCTTTTTTTCATCTTTGTTAGTTTTTAAGCAAATGTTGAAAACATAGTCTGCCTCATGCTTATTCCATTTTTTTTTTTGTATCTGTATGAAAAGGAAGGTGGCTTAGGTTGGAATGAATACAAATCTTATTCTAAGGAACCTTAGAAAATTATTTTTCAACAGGTATTTTGCATATTTGATTCTGAGTGCCCTGGCTAGAAGTGCTTCCCTCAGTTGTGAAAGGAGATCTCTGTTTCTGTATAAATGAAATTCTATTTTATAATTTGTTTTCTAAAGAGAAGTTGATTTTGATTTAAAGAGTATATGTTGCTCTGCATGTAGGGTGTATTAGTCCTATATGTAAGATCTTAGCTTCTGCTGAATGTAGTGGCACAATCCTTAATAAGACATAAAGCTACTTTTGTGCTCACACTATTATTTCTCTAGAGCCATTGTATCCAAAAGGAGATTCAATTGGTTCATCCCGGAGGAGTTGGGAGCTCAGAACATTAATCAACCAGACCAAAGGTATGTGTTTAGGGTCACTGTAATGTAATGTCTGTTAAATTGTACTGAAAGGTTGGACATTATTGTGGATTGTGAAGAGGTTTTCGCAGCTTTATACATAGGACAAGAAACAAACCCCTCATTGCAGGTATAGGATATTGCTAACAAAATCACAAGAAGTTCTCTTCCCAGTGTGGGATTTTCTTATTTTGGGTGTCTAATAGTGTGTGATCCCACACTGTTTCCTAAATTTAAGGCAATTGTGGGGCCCCTTCCACTCTGTCCTACTACTGATTTTCATATAACTGAAAGTAACTTGATTACTTCAGACACTCCTATATTGTAGGGATCGATACATGAAGCTTGTTTGCATGTATTGTGGCAGAGTAGAGCCTCATGAAACATGAGAAAAACATTTGTCACATTAGAAACTGGTCTCATTATGTGTCTTACACAGAACACAGGAAGAATTACAAACTCTTGCTTGAAATCTAGAAGTTGGAACATAAATACTGAAGGAATTTGAGTTTGTTTAAACTAAAAAAGAATGAGGGAAAACTTGAAAAGTTCTAGAAGATTGCAGTAATGGGAACTACTTTTACTGTCCACTGTGAATAAGACAAACATTTTGTTTTAAAACTACAGCAAGGCATATTTAGTATAGAGGAAGTCCTATTAATTATGGGTAGGGGAGTAGAATACATAGTTTGGGAGTATCAGTATCTCCATCCTTTGGCGACTGCCAGGAACAGGTTAGGCTACTGGTGCCAGCAGTGACAGGTGTATAATTTCTGTGCTTTACAAGGCGGGATGCACTAATGCTGCCCTGAGATCTCTTTGGTTTCACTAGGATGCTGTTCCATGACAAGACTTGAGAGCTGGAGTTTCTAATACCTCTAAATCTTTGAAATAACAGATGCCACGAGTCTTTGAAGAAGCCTCTCATAATTCTGTAGAACAAAACCTTACCTGACATTCTTTCCTTAGTGCTTTTATGACCCTATTTCCCCTATCAGAGGTTAGTTACAGGTCAGATGCAAACGAGTGTGTTGCATTTCATAAATGTGATCTCCTTGAATCAAATAAGAGATGATTAGTAAAGTACTACTGTTTCCATTTTACTTTAGTTTCATACATGATTGTTAAAATGTCTTATCCTTTTCCTACATCTTAATTAGACTCACAAAATAGTTTTCTTTTAACTCTGGTCACTTCGTGTGTTATCAAAAGGTAACAAAATATAACAGCGAATATTTCTCAATCAAGGAAATTGTTCATCACTCTTTTTAGACACTGCTTCCAAGCAAGCCCCGATGGAAGCTGTTCAAAAGTCTGTTCAGTTGTTTGAAGAAAGGAGATACAGAGAGATGAGAAGGAAGAACATCATTGGCCAAGTTTGTGACACACCGAAATCTTATGATAATGTCATGCACGTAGGTTTGAGAAAAGTGACTTTCAAGTGGCAGAGAGGAAACAAAATTGGTACGTTCTTTATACTTTCATTTAGCTAGCTAAATACCGAACTTAGAATTCGTGAAGGAAATCAAAGACTATCTTTAAAAATCTTGGGTCTCTGCATAGGTATTATCAGCTTTACTAAAATCAAAATGTTAAAATACAACATACCGTTGCAGCTGGGATTTTCTTACTGTAGCACTTCACTGAAGTTTCCATTGGTCAAATAACAGGAAACAAGGAGAAGGATTTTGTTAGGACAACTATGTAGGCATGATCTTGTGATATCTGCATGTGTTTAAACTCTATAAAATGTTTGAGTTCTACATTTGGGAGAACCAGAAATACAAATGGACATGAGTTCAAACTCTGGGATTTAATTCACCAATCCTATTGTTTCCCCCATATGATCACTTTTTTACTCTCTGGTTTGGGATTTTGGGGGAAAACCTTTGTTCTTGAGAACAAAGGTTTCTTTCTTTTCAGGTTCTGTTCTTTTCTTTCAGGTCTGCAAATTAATGTTTTTACTTTTATTCAGCTTGCATTCAGGGCTATGAATGTGGCATTAAGTGTTACAGTTAAAAGCTACTTGGAGTTTTAAATTAAAAGAAAGGTAAAAAGCGTTGGCAAGCTGCTTTCAGTGATGTTTCTTCATTGCAGTTGATGTAGCTGTTGCTTGTTAAAGGTAGTGTACTGAATTTGCCTTACTGTAACTTTGCAGGTGAAGGCCAGTATGGGAAGGTCTATACCTGTATCAGTGTTGACACTGGAGAGCTGATGGCTATGAAGGAAGTGAGTACTGTGTCTACAAGAATCACTGCTGCCCTTGTTTTTTTCTAAACCAAATGTGGGTGATGTAGCAGGCATTGAGGATTTCTGCACACTGCTGTTAGCTAACAGGGAAAGGATGGGGGGACATGTGTCTTCATGTAGCCACAGCTGCTGTTAGCACTTTTGCCTCCTCAAGTTGGTTTTCAGTTCATAACTTTCAATTTAAATGTATGTAAAATGGATAATTGTTTTTTTTCTAATCTTGTAGGGTGGTTGTGAACTTAAATGAATACTTGTTTAGTATATGTGAGCTTCCATTAAGAGATCTTAAATAATTTTGAAAGATTAATGAAAACTGTACACAAATTTATATTTTACTTTGTAGTGTTTCGTCTCACATTTTATTACTTTTTTGTTCATTCCTTAGAGCAAAGATAGGAAGTGTGACATCAGATGTTTTTCAGCTTCTCCCGTAGTGTGAGCTAGGTTGAGTCACAAAACTGCTGACTAACTTGGTGGGTACAGAAATCTAGTTTTCAGGATAGAAGTAAGTAAAGCTGTGTAGGCATAGAGATCTGTTTCCCCTACAACACCTTGTGGTTGTTTTTCTTTTAAATGATTGTTTAGTTTTAATGCACTTCTTCATCTTAGACAAAGCAAGACTGGGCTTGTGCTTAACTTCTTGTACCATACTCATTCACTGACTAATACCAACACTTGAAATTTTGCTGTTGTCACATTTTTTCTCCTGATGAAATAAGATTTTTTTCCCCCCCATCAGTAGCACTCTGTTTCTGTAATTCAAAGTTGCATTTTAGATGCAGGTGCTGTTTACAGATTAGCATGTGTGTGCTCTTTAGCAGAAGCTGAAGTAAGCTCATAAATAGATCTTATTGGACAGATGTTTGTTTCACTAGGCTTGAATGCAAACTGTTTGCAACTTCCAAATAAAAGGCTTTTCTGGATTTCTTTAAGAATAACTTGGGAGAAGATAGATTGATTTTTTTTTAATTGGTTAAGAACACTGCATTCCCCTGCCCTTGCACCAAGATTTCTTCACACTGTATTACCTCAACCACAGTGTCATTAAAATGACTTCAAATTATGGTGGTCAGGCTTTACTACAAATACATAGTATTGCAACTATGCATTAGGGAATATGTAAAATACTTAAATATCATTGTCACCTTTTTGTAATCTTCATGTGTTTAATTTTACCACTACTTGAATACAAACTGTATCCTGGAATTGTTACACAGAACATAACAATCATAACATCCTAGCAACTGAAGGCAAAACGTGCGTTTATTTCTTTAGCAGTTGTCCTGCACTCAAACAATGAAGCTTCTACTTTCTAACAATATGGTAAAACTAGCATCTTTCATAACTTGCTATTCGTCTTGCTTATCTTTGTGTGGTTAGAAGCTTTAAATCAGTTTTTCAGAACACCTGATAATGTTTTTTCTCATTGAACAGTCCATCACAGCATATTGTAGGAGAAGTAATGAAAACCTGTTTCTTTCATCAAAACATTTGATTGTATTTGTTCCATGTGACACCTTTTCCTTGCAGCTGCCTTGTTCTCAGTGAATAAACCCCTCAAAGAGATCCCTTAGACTCTCTGGTGAGGAAGTACCTGGCAAATAGTCTTTGTTGAATGATAGCTCTCTCTGACATTGCTTTCAGATTCTCTTGTATTGTGTCTGTCTACCACACTTAAGCTAGAAGGCAAGCACAGAAGAGATAGATATATGTGCACACATGTGTGTATTTACACAGTTAAGTAACAGCATTCTGCTCTTATAAAGTTTATAAATCATCATAGTTGTAGGTAATTTTCCAGAAATAGCTTAGTGTGCTTTATTTGTTTCAGTTTGGGGATGGAGAGGGGTATTTAGGGGCTCTTTGTGTGATGATGCTATTTAGCAACAACAATACCAAAAAAAGCTTTTTATTGTGTTTGAGTTTAGGATGGGTTGTTTGCTTTTTGTGTTCCTTATTGATTTGAAATAGCAGCAAAATAATGACAAATCTTTCTTGCAGATAAGATTTCAACCTAATGATCACAAAACCATCAAAGAAACAGCTGATGAACTGAAGATTTTTGAAGGCATCAAACACCCTAATCTGGTTCGTTATTTTGGTGTGGAGCTCCACAGGGTAAGAAAACATAAATTATTTTTTGTAAGACAAAGAGAAAATTTTAAGAAGTTTTTCATTATTGGAGGTTTTTACATGAGAACATTCTAGTTAATCTTGTCTGGTTATCTCTATGAATAGCAGTGTGTCTTTTTTCCTGTGGATATTGAGGTCTCTGAAACATAGTTTGGAGAGACTTTTTGGAACTGGTACATAAACAGAGAAGGCTTAAAATAAGTGAATAGAGTGAGTAATCCTGGAGCTATTCTATGCTGCTACTCTGTTGAACTGGTCTAAAAGCAAGTTATATCATATATGGTATGGTAACTTCTGTATGTAGATAAAGACTAGACAGGCTAAAACCTGTCCCTGTTAGCAGCAAAGGTTGTACTCATATTGTATCATGTTGATTCCTGGAAAAATTTTGTGCTGGCATTTAAATCTTGATGCCAGACAAGTATTGGAATTCAGCTAGCATGTCTTCAGAAGGAAAAAGCAAGTTTTCTTCCTTGAGCAGCAGAACTAATGAAATGTATTTTTCTACGGAGTTGGATTCCAGAGTTGTTTGCTGAGATATCCAACTTTTTGTTACTCTTTGCTTCCCACATTCTCTTCCCACTTGTGAGTCTCAAGTCCTGATGTCTTGCTGAAAAGTGCTGCTTGGATCTGACTGATTTGCTCAATATGGAATAAGTTGTTTTGGTGACCCATTGCCGGTTTAGAAGGGCACATAGGCTGCTTTCTGCATTTCTCTACTTGGAGACACAAATTTGGGTGTCTGTGCCACTGGGTCATTGGTTTCTCAGACTAATTTCGAAGAGCTTTGTGTCTTTGCCATCTTTTTATATTAATTCAGTCTGGCTGAAATCAGCTGGGCTTGGAGACAGAGTGGGAGCAGAAACCTAATTTTTCCTTAAAGTGAGTTAGAGTTGGCATGTTTGTTCAAGCCACAGCAAAGAACAAAAAACTTGCCCATCCCAAGTAATCAACACATGATACTGCAGGAACTGTGACAGAGAGAGGGGATAAGAAACAAGCCTAAAACATAATTTTGTGCCTTTTTTTTTTCCCCTTCTCTAAATAAGCAAAAAATGTTTTTACATTTCTGTGTAATATGCCTGCAAGATTTCCAAAGTGTCTTTTGCTTGATGCCGAAACACTGTATATCACCACATAGTATCAGTTATGTATAAATGATGCAGATAGGCACGTAGCAGAGAGTTTCCTAGCTGTGCAATAGAGTATGTTGGGTTGCAGCATGCTAGAGAGAATAGAGTTCTGAAGAGATGATTTATTAGATATTTTATGGTAAGTGATACTTTCATTAAGACATTACATGATACCTTTATTATTCATTTCATGAACAATGAAGGGTGTAAGGAAAACTATATCTTAACTCAGTGTTTAAAATATAAAAAGTTACACCCAATGAAATCTGGTTTGGTTCCCACAACAGGAAGAAATGTACATCTTCATGGAGTACTGTGATGAGGGCACTCTGGAGGAGGTATCAAAACTGGGCCTTCAGGAGCATGTCATTAGGCTCTACTCAAAGCAGATCACGATTGCTATCAATGTACTACATGAACATGGTATTGTTCATCGAGACATTAAAGGTAATGTTAACCAAAAAGGTAATGTTGTTGTTTCAGTGTGGTAGATGAGAGCAGGGGGAAGGATGGGGGGATGTATTTGCATATTTAGTGTGCATTATCTATGCAGCCATTATTTGTATAAAGCCTTCCATTAACTTTTCAGTTTACAAGTTATTGGCTAGTTTCATGCTTTTTCTTTTAAGTGTAGATTGTAAAAAACATTCACAATTGTCATTTCAAAGTCATAAATTTTGCCCATGATTTATATAGTTTTTTTAGAGGTTGTTAAGATTATTGGGGATTTATCTAAACTCAATTATTAGTCCTTGCATTTTTAGTAATAATGTACTAAGTTATGTAATGCTGTTTTCCTTCTTGTCTGTGCAAATAAGTGGTGTTTTCTGGAGCTGACAGGCAGTGTACAGTGCTAGAGTTGTGCATCAGAACTTTTCCTTGTGATTCCATTTTCCCGAAGAGTTTTAGAATTTCAGATGAATGGCTGATTAAACTTAGTAACAAAACGATTGTTAAAAGGACTTATTTTAGGATATCCCTTTATCTAGTGGTTTTTTTCCATACATTTATCTTCTCGTGCCTGGCTGTCAGCATTTGCTTACATAATTAGCAGACTGAAACTACATTAACCAAAGGGGGGTTGGGTTTGGCTTTTAAGATACCCAGTGTCAGTCCTCATTTCAGGTTCATTTTTCTTTTTCTGCGCCTTCCAACAACATCCTCCATGTCTGGTTATCTTGGTTTTGTTAGTCTGACATATTTGGCTCACCGATGGCAGGAAACTTAGGTGAAGGTAGGGGAAGCAATGCACACAATATGCCCTGTGAATGCTCATTTTGTGACAAGGCAGTGCAACCCAACGATGCTGGGTTTCTATGTCCCTCTTGCTCACAGGGTTTTGAATCACCGCAGCAGTGTAGGAGGTTCCCAGTTGCTCTTGGTCCTTTGGCCTCGTGCTTCTCATTTGGGAAAAGAACTATCTACGATCCAGAGGCCTTCCACCCAGGTAGGCCACTCTTGAGTCAGTTTTGGCTTTTTTTTTCCTAGAAAACACTTTCCCTCACTCCCAGTCCCCAGCAATCTTACCTTTTCTGGTTCTCCTTCCTCACCAAAGGTTTCTCTCCAGTTGTGGATTTCCCTTTGTGCTTTTCACAGTTCCCTCCTTGCCCTTTTCTTGATCATTCCTTGTCCAGGTTCTGCTTAGCTGGATTATGCTCTCCTGGAAGCTCGTTGTGATCAAAATCCAAGGCTGGCTGACAGGGATTTCTTTTGTGCTGCTCAATGTCATTGCTGATATCTGGATGTTTCCAAATAGGTCTTCTGCTCTTCAGGGAAATGCATGGAGTGAGAAAAGCTGTTTAACAGAACTGTAACGTTGTGTTATCTGAGGGCATTTCTGTCACAACAGGTTCCTTACATCAAATGTCGGGGTGTTTCTTGAGAGTAACAGAGGGTCACTGCAGGTGCATCTGTGTATAGACCTTCCTGAAACTCCATGGCAGAATATAAAGACAGACCACAGAGGTTATTTTTATAAAGGTTACCTGATGCATTGCAAGTCTTTTGCTCATTGACTTCTTTTACGCTAACATTGCATCCCCAAGTTTTCAGGCTAACAGCAGTAAAGAACACTCTAATTTTAATTTTCTCTCTCATGTAGATTGGTATTCTTATTTTTCTGGTAGGGAAATACGACATTCAGACTGTTAAAACTGCTTTCCTATGAAGATCTCGCTGTCAGATCATACTAGATCTCTCATGGCCAGTTTGCTAAACATCACTGTGGATCTATTTCTTTTAGCAGCAGATAAGCAATTCTTATAATGATTGTTTATCTGTATCCTGGCAGACACCTGTACTTGGTGTCTGCAAGTACCTTGTGCCCAAAAATAGACTTCTGGTTGGCAGTGTCCCCTTGTGCCACTGTTGTCTTTCAGATGCTATTATGGCATCTAGCTCTATGAGGGTAAAAGACAAAGCAAGATGCAGGTGCCAGAAATGTTTTTCAACCTGTGGTGGTGAGGGCAGACAGGGTTGTGTTGGCTGGTTGTTACATTTGGCTGCACTGCTTTTGCTTAGTCTGCATCATTGTGAAAAGCCAGGTGGTGCTGGTATGTAGCAGGAGATAGTCTCTTGTGAGACTCTTTTAATATCTGTTCTGGGTATTGAATATTATTCCTGTGGCTAAGCCCAGTTTTCTTGGTTAGAATTATTTCACTTTTTGTAAGGAAGCTGTTCTGGTCAGTGATGGAGAATGATGGAATATTTAACACTGGAAGGAACCTGTGGACATCTCTGAGCCCTCTGTCCTAAACAGGGCCAGCCTCAGTATCAGATCCAGTGTCAAATTAGATCAGATTGCTCAGGACATTGTTGAGGTGAGATATACATGTATCTCCAGGGATGGAGAGACCCTATTCCAATGACTGACCTATCCCCACTATGAAAAGCTTTTTCCTGATAGCTCCCTGGAATCTGCAGAGCTTGCTGTTGTGTCCATTGCCGCATAATCATTTCACAGTGTGCCTTTGAGGGAAAAGTCTGTTTCCACAGTCTTGCTATCCTCCCACTGCACAGCTGAGAACAGCAATAAATCCCCCCCACACACACGCCCCCGAGCATCCCTTCTTCAAGCTGAACAAACCCATCTTGCAGCCTTTCCTTGTACGTTGGGTGCAGCCCTCTGAACATCTTGGTGCTGCTCTCCTGGGTTTGCTCCACTTTGTCATTGTCTCTCTTGTGCTGGAGAGCCTAAAAACAAGACACAGCACTCAAGGTGTGGTCTCACAAGTGCTGAATTGAGAGGAATTAATCAGTGAGGCCTGGTGGATTCTCTTCAGGAGAGGGCATGCTCCTGAAGAGTGCTTGGATGAATACGGAAAATGAAAGGATTATATCTGAAGCTTTATGTCATATATGACATATATAAAACTAACTTTTGCGTCTCTTGTCCATCCAGTCTCTAACCCAAGTACCCAAAGTTGCCTAGTTAAGTTGAATTATTATGGTTAAAGCTGTTGTGTTGTTTAATGTTGGTTAAAAGTTAACGGTCACTCCATACTGCCATAAGCTGACCCCGAGCATCCCCTTGGAGTGACCGGTTCTTCTCCCAGGCCACTCCACACTGCCNAAGCCCAGTGCCGAGCAGCTGGCCTTTTTACTCTCTTATAGAGAGCTCTTATAAGTTGCTTCTGTGAGCCTTGTTCTTACTGGGCTCTCCTCGGTGCTGTACGGACCCCCGCTCTGGGCGGTCGTGCGGCCGCCTTGGGAGTCAGTTCCCGCGCCCGGACTTTGTTTTCTTTTAAATTCTTATTTTTGTGGATTTTCGGTTTCTGGCTTTTTGTTGACAATAAACTCGATTTTGCTTTTCACCAACAAAAAGCGATTTGTCCTTCTTCTTTAGGACACTTTAGTAATTCAGAAACCAGTGAATGAGATGCTCCATATGAAAAAGTCTTCATCAAACTGCTACTGTATTATTGTCTTCTTGTTAACCTTGTTGTTAGCTCAAAACTTCTACCTTCCTGCCTTCCTGATGAGCATGAAGGAAGGTAGGTCATTCAGCAAGAGATGGAAAACTGTGCAACAGGAGACAGTGGGCATGTGTCATGGCTCTCTGTGATTGAGAAAAAGAGGATGCAAAAGCTGATTTTCTCATCCATGAGTAGCATTTGGCCTGCTTGTTTCTTGAATTAATTTGGCTGCTGCACTGCTTAAGCACTGGCTGCAGAATGTCTGAGCTGCCTCTTTTTCTGGAATCACAGCACAGCCTTTAGTGGGGCTTTTGGTGCTGCTCCATGGACTCACAGGATTCCCACCAAAACATTTGGACTATCATGCTAGTGCAGTTTTCACTGTTCTTACTATGGGGCTGATTTGGCAGAGGTACAGGGTGTGAAACTTGAGTTCAAATGCTTTAGGTTTTGGTTACTCTAGCAGGAGTGTGGCTTTGGACACTTGCTCTTTGCCCTGTGCCCAGGAGGACCTGTGGTGTCACAGAAGGAGGGCTGTGCACAGCTGGGCAGCCTCCTGCCTCTGCCAAGTGCGTCCAGTGACAAGGCTTCAGACAGTATATACCTAAGGGGAGAAAAGGAACAGATCGGGGGGTGGTCCCTTTCTGCTGTTCTTCTCATGGTCTTTGGTTTTATTTTGCCTATTAACCATGCAGATATGTAGGAATTCTGTTACATTCCCGGTAGTTTTAACTGTCAAAGGTAAAAAGCATCGGGCATCTTCAAAGTACTGCCCTCTTGTCTGCTCTTCTTACACGGGTCCTGCTGGATTCTGTGCAGGTTTCATTTAACAAGGAGATACTTTTTAAAGACTCCTTCTGCAGTCTGGTCTTGGTTTCTGAACAAGCAGTTTACAAAACAGGCTCCAGTGACAGCACATCAGTGAAAGCTGACAGAAAGTGTCTGCACCATGAGTCTTCAAGTGCTGTCTCTGTCTTCTTGGTGAAACTTTGGTTCAGTGCTTTATTCCCTTTGACAGTTCCAAGTTCTTTCAGGAAAAGGGCTCACAGGAACTTTCATGGTAACACTTAGGCTAAATTGTCATTACTTTTTATTAGAAGGGACAAACTCTAGTTGGAAAGGCTTTGGAAGAAGGTTCTGAACTGTATTAAACTGAAATATCCCAGTAGCCTAAATTCAGTCAGAAAGATTGTTGCACTTCAGCACTGCCAGGCTCCACCCACTGTACTAGTTGGAAACCACTTTGTAGCCTTTTGTGAAATTTTCATGTTGCTTTCTTGAGGAATGGAAACACAGGTTTCCAAAACATCCTTGAAAAAGTGTTTTCTAGTGAGGACTGTTTTTCCTAAGGTCTTTGTATAGGCTAAGTGCACCTACTTTCTATCTGACAAGCAGCTGCTTGAAAACATTAGAAAAGCAGCTGACAGTAATTCAAAGGAAAAAGAAGCTGTCACTCTCCTAATGCATTGCCCATACTTAGTGTCCCATCAAGCAGCCTTCTTGTACTGCTTCGTGTCTTTCTGGATCCTCCTTCATTCAGGAAGCTGAGGGATGGTCTACCCAGCTCCATTACACACACCTGTGATTGCAGAGTGACTCTGAACATAGGTCCCACTGGTGGCAAACTGCAGAATCCAGTGAAAGAATTCTGGAGTATGTGCAAGCAGCTGAATGCCAGAAGTGGAAAACCACGGGACACAATGTACAGAAGAGTTGTATTCCCTGAACATTAATTCTTTCAGGACTTGTAAAAGCTACAGTAACTAAAGGTTGGAATTTAATTCTGGTAATGATTTTGGTCACCCATTGATTGCAGTTCTGTGTAACACCGCTTGGACTAAATAGTTACCAACTATTGTCAGAGTAGTCAGAGAGTCCTTTGAGAAATGGGCAGGGTTTTGGCATCATTGACCTGCACTGCCTTTTTTTGACTTGGGCTTTTTGAGGATTCTTTGTCTTCTCTGTGAATATCTTGGGGATGCCCAACCAAGTGAATGGGAAAAAGTTATTAACCAAGACAACACAAAGGAGGAGCAGCCGAGAATTTCTGCACTGCTCAAGGTGGAACAGAAGTGAGAAACTGTAGAAGGTTCTATTGAGATGAGCCATTTTTGAATGAATCTTTTGTGTGACATGGGCAGAGGTTTTGTGTAGTGAAATCCTCAATATCTGCCTACTCCTAGAGTAGGTGAGTAGTTTTGGTTTGTGCATACCATCCATCTTTCTTCAAGAAGGATCACAGCTGAAGCTCTATTCATTGTGATACTTGTAGAATCCAGAATGTGGCCTGACATAAGGAGCTCCTTCTGCTCTACCTGTTTGCTGTTGCTGTCAATATGAATATTTTGGCAGGATGTTGAATGAAAGAAAACCACAGGTTGTCAAAACCACTTGGCTTAATTTGCACTGTTGTGTTGAGCAACTGACTTGAAGCCATTTGCAGATTCCCCGTGGAGATTTTTAACTATGCTAGGGAAGTTTGGTCTAGTGTAAGCTGCCAGTATAGCCAGTTATTTCAATGGTAGTCCTCCTCCAAAAATTATTCAGGAAGTAAAGTGCAATAGAGTAGGCACTTGGTAGTATGTTTAATAAAAGGCTTTAAGCTCTGTTTTGCAAGTCAGCTGTGACCACAGAGTCAGTAAGGTTGGAAAAGACCTCCAAGATCGAGTCCAACCTTTAACTGACCACCACCATGTCAAACAACTAAACCATGGCACTGAGTGCCATGCCCAGTTGTACCTTGAATACTTCTAGGGACAGTGACTTCACCACCAGCCTGGTTCAATGCCTGACCATCCTTTCAGTGAAGAAATTCCTCCTGATGTCCAACCTGAACCTCCCCTGGTGCAGCTTGAGGCCATTTCCTCTTGTCGTGTTGCTGGTTGCCTGGGAGAAGAGTCCAACCCCTACCTGGCTACAGCCTCCTTCCAGGCAGTTGTAGAGAGTGACAAGGTCTCCCCTGAGCCTCCTTTTTTCTCCAGGTTAAACACCCCCATCTCCCTCAGCTGCTCCTCACAGGACTTGTACTCCAGACCCTTCACCAGCTTTGTTGCCCTTCTCTCGACTTGCTCCAGCACCTGAGTGTCCTTCTTGTAGTGAGGGGCCTGGAGCTGGACACACAACCTGAGGTGCAGCCTTATGAGAGCTGAGTACAGGAGGATGATCCCTTCCCTCATCATGCTGGCCACACTATTTTTACTGACAAGCATGATATCATCTGTCTTGAAGAGATACTAGTGGGGGGGACACAGCAATAGCCTCTGCCAGGAAGCAGTTTCTTCCTAGTTCAATGCTCACAAGGAGAAGCACTGGAATTCCTGAAGGAGTAATTTCTTGTAACAAGCTTGTATGAAAAGCTGTTTAATTTGCCTGCCATACTGCTTTTATTTTTTGAACACTTGTCAACTTCCAGTATACTTCATGTTAGCACAAACCCACCAGAACATCTTTATTGCTGTCATATTCCACACTTAATTCACAGGTAAAGATCTTAAGTGTGAATTCAGCTATTACCTACTGCAACTTCCAAGGCTGTTTTGAGAAGCCCTTACTGCTCAGTTCAGCTCTGGCTTAAACAAGTGTTACTGTGTTTCCTTGTGTTTCCTAGGAGCCAACATCTTTCTTACCTCATCTGGACTGATTAAACTAGGAGACTTTGGCTGCTCAGTGAAGTTGAAGAACAATACCCAGACAATGCCTGGAGAAGTGAACAGTACCTTGGGGACTGCAGGTGAGGAAGATTGTGCTAGGCAGGTACTTGTCTAGTTACCATAAAAGAAGATACTTCTGCCAGAAGACTGGGCTGGAGTAAAACCATGTGTTTCAGGGAAACGTGATTTTACCATAGCTAGTTTTGTGCTTTACATCCAGAAGCCACAACAGTCAATGAATGATACAATGTGAAAGATAAAATTGTATTTGTCTGTAACTATAGAGATGCTGGAGCATGTGTTTCCTGGGGTTGTATTTTTCTCTGCAGCCTTACTGAAACAGTACTCTTTTCACTAAACAGCTGCTTAATCGATTTTCAGAAAATGGCAGTAACTGAAAGCATGTACTGTAAGAGCATTTTTGCTATCACTTTTCAAACTGAAAGACAGTTGTGCTGAAAACATGTCAAAGAACAAGAAACCAGCAAATGGCAAAACTTAGCGAGGAAACCTGAGTAGTAACTCATTGGGTATTTTAAAAAGCATTTGGTTTACCCAGTCACTTGATGTATACTGTTCCTTCTGCTGTATGAACTGATGGCATAATGTATGTTGTTTCAAAGCATACATGGCTCCAGAGGTAATCACTAGAGCTAAAGGAGAAGGGCACGGACGTGCAGCAGACATCTGGAGCCTGGGCTGTGTTGTCATAGAGATGGTCACCGGCAAGGTAGGGGTGTTTCATGTACTGATGAAATGCAAACCGTTCTCAGCACTTTTTCTGCACCTTCTGGTCCCACTCGCAGCAATTTGTCACACTTAAGTCTGCAAAGACTGGGATGGTTTTTCATTTCCTGGAGTACAGACATACATGCTCTAGTGGGTAGAAAGTTGCTCACTAAAGCTTGCACTTAGCAATGCTGTTAACTGTTGCAGAGGCCTTGGCATGAATATGAGCACAACTTCCAGATCATGTATAAAGTGGGGATGGGTCATAAACCTCCTATTCCTGACAAAGTGAGCCCAGAAGGGAAAGACTTCCTTTGCCACTGCCTGGAAAGTGACCCAAAGATGAGGTGGACGGCCAGCCAGCTTCTCGATCATCCTTTTGTCAAGGTTTGTCTGATGACTTTGGCTACAAGAACTGCAGATGGGAATTGGGAACAGCTTTTAGTCAGCTTCTTTGTTTTCAGTGATGCCACAGGGCTTGGTACCATGGTGAGGGGCTGGTAGCAAGTTGATGCTGTCCAGGAAACATGGATTGGCAACTTTCCAGAAGCCCATGTAGTTTTTAGCAAGCATTTTACTATGGGACCTGGTGTGCACCATGCATTAAGCTTTCACTGCTGTTTTGAAGTGCATTATCTTTATGTTAAAAAGACAAGTCAGGCTTCAACTCAGTGGTAGCTAATTGGATCTGAAGGGCTCTGCAACAAAAACTTCAGCAAGTACAATTGCACAGGTTTTTAGAGATAAGGGTCCCCTCAATAAAAAGTGAAACCAGCACATGCTTGAGAACTCTTCCATTCTTCTGTGCAAGGGGCTGCTTTTAAGTTCATACTTAAGGTTAAGGTCATCCTGAATGTTTTATCTGGTAGCTGGTATAACAGTCTGCAGTTCTTGCATGAACTGTGGATGCTTTCCTTAAGAACAGGCAAATATTCACAGCTACAAATTGAGCTGTATTAGTAACTTCTTTTTTGAAGAAGTGGGAGCACAGTAGGTTATTGAATTCTGTCCCACTTTCCAGCATAAAGTTGATCACTTTGGTGTTCTGGTTCAGTGGCAGTGTGTTTGGGATCATCACCCATCCCTCAGCAGTGCAGCTGTAGCAGATCCCATCACGGAGGCGGACACTGCTTTAGGCACCTGAAGGATGCACGGTGACAGTGGGAATGTCAGTACTCCCATACAAACACTTGTAATGCATTATTGGGTAACAAGGGAGGGAAAAAAGCTTCAAAAAATGTGAAGGTGCTAAAGAAATTGATCCTTTGTCATCTTGCTGCAGGAGGGAGGTGGCTGAAGTAATTGCCTTTTGCTTCCTTCACAGGTTTGCACAGACGAAGAATGAAGTTACTCAATCTCTGGCCTTTTCTATTCTGACAAGATTTTAATCACTACTGTATGTAATATTTACATAAAGACTGTGCTGAGAAACAGTATAAAAGTTGACCTTAACGAAGACTGCACAAGTGACGGTGTCACTTCCTCTGCTGCTCCTGTACATTTTACTCGGCACATGTTGCTCACGTGACGTGTCCGCAAGTTGGAAGAAGCTGCATGTTTCAGTGAAAGTGCCATTACTACTGTATATGGACCATAACCTTTTTGTTCCTTCTCCTGTTTCTCATTTGATTGAGAACTTGTAATGTTAATATGTAGTATTTTTGAACTTTCTAGGTTCAGAAAAATGCTGTAGTGTTATCAGGCGTTATGGACCTTGTTTTTTAATCTGTTTGAGTGCACTGACTGTGAACTTTTACTGGGGTTTTTTGTTTGTTTTTGGCAAGCTTCGGATTTGTTATGCACAAGGCTGATTAATGAAATTTTACAAAAAAGGTTTTTCTCAATAAATGGTTTATTTTAGGAGATGTTGGTGAAGGGTTTTTCTTCCAAAAATAAATGTGGGACTGTGTTGCTTTTTAAACATTTTTGCAACATTGGGATAAGACTGCTAAGCTGACCTAGCTGGACTAAGCTGCTCTTATATTGCAATAGTCAGTGTTTTGTCACGTTTCAAGATGAGTAGTGTCAGATCCTTCTTACACAAGTGATAAGAGAAGTAAGGTTCCCCCTTTCATTGCCTTCTCAGGAAAGAGGGTGATGGGCAATTTCTGACACTGCCTTTTATCTAAGGGATAACTTCCTTTTTGAATGTATGCACTGTGAACAGGGAGTGCTCGGCATGGCCTTTTTGTCTTCTAGAAGAGAACTGTACAAGACGAGTCTTGTGTTCTGTTTGGCAAAACTGAGAAGCTACTTTGAAAACTGATTTCTGATCCTGGGCTTTCATTTCCCCACCACACCCCAGTTGTCATCAGCCTCAGACAAGGAAGAGAGATTAGAAGTGGTTAGCAATTGGAAGAAACAGCCTGCAATGCATCATCTTGTTGATTTTTTTCTTTTACTTGCTACTACAAACAGGTGACTTAAAACTGTTACTTGTAAACATTAATGCAAGTTTACATATTCCTGTTAGAGCTTTAGACTTTAAAACAGGTAACTTAAAACTTGCTTATAATACTTGGTTTTATATTCTAGTGTCTTTGTCTCTCATCTTAATCCACAAATCCTAGATTAGTCACAGGTGTGGGGTGAGCTGTTGAGGAGGTACCACAAAATCTGACATTTCTAGAACAGTACGAGCCTTGCTGTGCATGTCACCTGTACATGTATTTAGGCTCTCAAAAAATATAATGCTGAATTTAAACAAAGACTTTCCCTCCTTTTCAGTTCTCTGTTTTTAGTTCTGTGATAGGAGGGGAAGTGTGTTGTCATCCTCAGTAAAGGACTGCTATGTGCTTCACTTTGCAGTATAACAGAAGTATCTGAGTCATTTGTGTCCTCACTTGCCTTTTTTCAGGTGCCCTTGAACACAAACAGGAACCGTGGACAACCTTTAGGAGTCAGGATAGAGGTGACAAATTGCTACACACGTGTTCTTGCCAACCAAAAGAAAACTCAATCACTGCATATCAGCTTTTTATACTTTTATTTTTGTATAAACAAACATTAAGACTAATTTTGTTAAGGCAGTTGTAGAACATACAGTTGCTTGTGGGGATGAGGGGCAAACACTGCTTCCTAATGACCTATGTCATTCTTCTAATACAGTGAACTGGACAAGTTTAACTTTGGCAAGGACCATTAAGCTTTCTCTGTTTGTCAGTGAGTGCTGGAAGGGCCTCAGTGGTGTGCCAGGACTTGCAGAAGTGCTTAGGAGGATGGATCCAGGAGTGGCAGGTTTGGCCCTCAGCCTGTTTTAAGGGTTGGACCCAGGGAATGGGTATGAAATAATCTCTGCACTCTTTCAGAAGTATTTATTTATTTGGTACTTTCCTCTGGGAGAAGTGGCACTGCATGCAGTTGGAGGGAAAAGGACTAAGATTCATAAGGAATGCTAAATGTCTTCCTTGCTTCATGTTAAATCTGTGGCTCTTGGGAAGGCAGAACAGCCTTTGTCACTCCAGGAGTATGTATTTGCTGCTCAGAACTACTCACCCACCACCCTGAGAAAAGGCCACTGGACCTGCCAGGTAATGTTTACAGTAAAATGCTACCCTGGAGAGGCTTTTCCTTTCTCCCCTCCCACCCACTTTCAAACTCTTGGGTACAGTGTCTTCAGGTCTGGCTTGTTAATGTGCCCGATCATTACTACAGGATGTAATACTCAGTTTTTCACTGTTAGGAGTGTTACAGCAAACAGAGCGCAGGGCATGTGCTATTATTAAATAGCATTGTAAATACTGCAGTATTTTTTACTCTTGGGCTGTATTTCATGTGTTGGAAAAACTACATCAGAGCCCATGTTTCTGTTCATGACATCATACAACCTATTCCAGAAAGCTTCAGAGCGTAGGGAATGCTGTGTACACAAGATGTGTGAGGAAAAAAGCCCCCAAAACCAGTCTCTCACACTTCTCATGGTCTGTTCCTTCCTTCATGTTGTAAATTTTACTGCCTCCACTATCCATAAACTTATTGCTCCATGCTAAAAGCATTACTTCACCTGCTTTTTAGGTGCTGCATATTAAAAGGGTGAGTTTTTAGATTATCTGATGTACTGAACAGCAAATACATATTTCATGGAATGATTCAAACTGTTGTATTAGCTTGTTTCTTCTGGCCTCAGTTTTATTATATGACAAGAGAAATGTTTTTATACCAGCTGCTAGAATAAGACTGCTCACTTTCTTCTCTAGAGACTATCATGGTTTAGTCGTGTGCCTACTGAAAATGGACTGTCTTTGAAAGTGCCAATCACAACCTCCATTACTCAGTGTCAGGATCTGTAGAGTTTAAAAAATTGGGATTTTTTTCCAATCATAATTGCTGTTGGTTAATGTGCCCTCTTTTCCTTTTTTCCTGCTTTAATCAAGTTCTTTCTGGTAACCTGCAGATCCTTAACTCTAGAAGTTTTAAAAGCAGGAGGCAGCTGCCCTGAAATCAGTACTGGGAATGTCACAGCAACCCCACTTTCCTCAGAGCTCAATTCTAATTTTGTTTAATTCAGAAGGGTGTCAAATCAAGTTAAGACAGACATAAAAACATGAGCTATACCCACTGTCCTAGGTCTCCCTCCTAGTTCTCCTCTCCTCCCCAGAAGAAAATAATTTACTATTACTTAGGCTGACTGTTATGAGGCACCAAGTAAACTAATTTATCAGAAAAGACAGACAAGCAGATTAATTAGGATCACAACAGTATGGGTGTGGGGCATACATTTTAATGCACACTTTGCATTATTTCACTACACCATGCCCAGTTACTTTCTTTCCACAAGTGTTAGGATGGCTTGGAATTTTAAGTAGCATTTAAAGCCTTGGATGTACGGCCTGGGGAAAGAGATGGCAGTGGGTAACTTAGCTGTGCTCAGGCCACAAGGCCAAATTCTGATCCAGGTTATGCTACTGCCAGGCTCTGCTGTCTGGATGTGCAGGGTCTGGCTGAAGTTTTGAAGGGCCCATGTATTGCTCACTGTGGGAATAAGTTCTGGATGTACAAAAACTCTACTGTAGTTCTGCCAGGTCAGCAGAGCTGCTTCAGTCCAATACTGCTATAACCAAGCACAGCATCCCGCTGTACTGCATTTAAACACTGACAGATTATGGTTGTTAAACTGTGTGATCTACACAACTATCAAGTTTAATCATCTTGTAACAATCTTCTGACATTAAAGCCTGCACCTCTGGTTAGTTTCCAGGTAGAGTCTCTTCATACAAGCACGCTGGAATTTATGTTTTTTTTCTTCAAAACTTAAGACACTTCATAGGAAAAAAAACCAACCACACGTGCAAACCTGTTGTTGAGAGTATATGCAGGAGTGCATCTTTCCAGCACATTATCCAGCCCAAACCCCCAGAGAAAAACAACAGGAGCACAAATTCAGATATGCAATTACTCATCCTCTGATCTCACTTGAAGGACCATGATATGCACTTAAAGAGTTTTCAGCAGTTGCATTTGTTCTCTTTGGATTGAAGCAGTCTCTGAAGATGCTACTTTTGTTTCTGTTTGTTGTCGTTGTTGCCATAGGTGGAGCCCTTGTTAATTTCTGTAACCCCGATCATCCATCTGACACCAACAGAAGCTGCAAAACAAACACAGTTAAAGCTGCTTGAGGCAAGGCCTGAAGATCTGTCCTGGTGTAGCATCATGGAAGAGACCTTTAATGAAAGGTGCATTTGATGCTCCCACACCTCCACATCAACTTATTGGCCTATGGCATCTCATGAAGGAAAAGCCTCAGGCCGGACACATCCGCTCCCATCAGCAAGGAAGAGGCTACAAGGAATCAGGATGGGTGAGAGGCACAGGGGTGCACAGCCCTGTGTGCCAGGGGAAGGGAATTCTGCTGGCTTCAACAGCCCCGTGTCTGGAAGAGCACAAGCAAGCGCAAGGGAACTTCAGGTCTTGATAAAAAAATGTAAGTTGTGGCATTTGTTAATGATAGCTCATGGAAAAGTCTGTTACAAGAAACCACGTTAATTTACAAGACTTTCATGGATGATTCAGTGGTAATAATTCACCACGTGCAAGGATTATTTTATTTATTTATTTATCTGTAGCACTTAAAGTGACTAAGTTAAATGCAACCTAACTCCTTCCCTCACACTTTTGGTTTTTTGTAAAGGGGCTCAGCTGCCCAAAATCTATTATTCCTCAAGCTTCTGCTCAGCTATTGTACATATTCAGAACTATCATGCTTCTTTCAGGCCTAAACCTACTAGGAAGTCACAAACATCTTCCCTCTGCTCAGAATGCTTTCCAAAGAAAAGGAACCCAAACCAACCAACCAAACCCAAGAAAGCCACAAACCTCCCCAAAGCCTCCAAATCCTGCTGTCTTTCTGACTGATGATGGAAAGGCCCAGTAAGGTGAGGTGCTCTAAACGTCTCATTCCCATTGGTCTTTACTTCTCTAAGATGACCCTGGAAAAACTCTCACCAGCTACAGGACTCTTTATGGTTAAGTCAGTGCCAGAGATCACCAAGAGGATCCAGAGGCTTCATCCCACTACCAGTGAACAGCAGGGCTGATCCAACACTGTGTCCTGGCATTTGCTGCTCTCCAGCAGTGGAAGGGGAGGGGGCTGTCAGCTGGCAAACAGCGCTGCCCTGTGCTTCACCAGCTGCTGCTTGGCACAACAACGTCAGCCACAAAGAGCCCTCACTACAGCCTGGAGCTGTGTAGGCTGCCAGTAAATTGACAGTGTTTAGAGTGCAAGTGGTAACTGGATACAGTGAGGAGTCACACATGATGTGACAGCATAGCTGGACACTGGGAAGCTGGTCTGCCCATGGGGCTGCCCTCAGGTCTTGTGGGTGCCTGGAAAGCAGGGCCCTCTCACAGGCAGAGCTGTGCAGTGAACAGCCCAGAAAGGGAGCAGGCTCCGAGGGCACTCACTGTCACTTACATGCCACTGTCAGCCCACAAATAGAAACACACACCAGTGAGACAAGCAAAGGGCTTCACTCTCACAGACAACAAAGAAAGAAAACCATCTCTGACATTTAACTGGCCATGAGCTGGGGAACACAAGAGAAAGATCCAACATGTAGCCTGCAGTCTGGGATCATAACATAATAGTAAGCATGAGATCATTAAGATTTTAACCACAAGGGATAGAAACAGCATCTGGAGATGGACACTGAGCATAAATAAGAGCAGCTGTTACAGCAACCACACACCATATTGGGGATTTCATCCAGTTCCAAGAATGTCACTGCCTGGACACAAAAACCAACTAGTTCAGCAGTTCAGATTTCTTTTTTTCTTCCTTTGCTCCCTGGCAGAAGCTGCTACTGCCTTCTGTCCCCATTTCACCCAGTAGCCCTCAGCACCCCGGGGAAGGTAGGGTGCAAGGAGTAGAGGACTACTCATGTTTGCCAAGCCTGTGGAAGCAAAGTGGGGTAAGGCTGGGGTGCCTCAGTGGCCTGTCCCTGCACTGCCTCCTTGCCACAACTCTCCCAGAGCCTCAGTGCAGACCTGAGTGATACCATCACACTTAAGTATTTATTCACTTCTTGTTTTACATACAACTGTAGTAAGGGAAAATTCAGGGGTATTACTTCAAGAAAGGGGAGAAAGGGAGATCAAGCAGTAACTAATCAGCAGTGCCTAGCTTAAGAGCTGTGAGGGTTTAAGTCCACCCTGAAAAGAGCATGAGAGAAGCTATCGGCTGAAGCATTCGTGTGCTGCTCCATGGCAAACTGAGGTAACTGAGCTCCTGCATCTTTCTGCCCACCGTTACTCAGCACCCAAAAGGTGCAGGAGGTTGCTGAGGACCTGCTCTGCCTGCTGGAGTGCAAGGGGCTCAAGGAGAGCTGAGCTGACACAATCCAGAGAGCCAATAATGTAATCTCTTTCTTGGAACACAGTTTGCTCCAAGAAAACCACTGCCTCCACATGTAGTATCTCATCCCTTAGCAAAACCTTAGCTCAAAGGATTTCCACCTTTTCTCTTACACCTCAGGATTTTCTCTGATCTTTTACCCTGCCTTTATACCACACAGCAAGTGCTATAAGCAGCACAGCAGGCAGGGGCATAAAAATTTCCCATATATAGTTTGCACCTGAGTTATACAGGTTATGCCCTGAAATTAAGATCTGAATCACAAAAGATTGGATGAATGGTAGACATTTCCATTCAGGGCCTATCCTACATACTATGAAGGAGAAGAAACAAGCAACACACTCACACAAAAAAAGCAAACAACCCACCCCAAACCCCTCAATTTCTAGGCACCAGGCTGAAAGGCCAGACTATATGGCAGCTCCACCAGAAGGCAGAATCAACACAGGCGTGATCCTGCACATGGTTTGTATCCTGTTGTAAAACTTACTACAACCCTGCTGGCTTGTCCTCTCCTCACCTTCCATTCATCTCAGCCTCCAGGTCACATCATGCTGCAGCCCTTTGCTCCACACTCTGCTCTTGGACACTGTGACATCCCCAGGTTTGCAGTGTGATCCCACACACACAGAGCACAACACACACACAGCAGCTCCCATGGAATCCGAGCTGGCTCACCACTACTGGCACTCGGTTCAGAGGGAACACTTCTCTCACCTAGAACTGACACGTAGCTGCTGGCCCTGTGCCATCAGCCCAGCTTCCACTGTGCTTCTAGCATTAAACGTGGACCATTAAAAACCCTCTCATCTTTTGCATACATTCCCCTTTTAACTGCTGTTGACAGCTTTATAATAAATTACTTCTAGAGCATGGAGGGTGGGTGTCCTCCTCAACACGAGTTATCAAAACATGAAAGGCAACCCAACGCTTGGTTCATTGAAGCCAAATGAGACTGGGGAAGCAGGAGGAGGAGAAGAAAAAGAAGCTGCTGTCAAATACAGATACTGACATTTGACAGATGTGCTCACTGCTTCAGCACCAAAATACCACCACCAAGTTTTAAATAGCTCTTTTGAGCCAAGTACCTAAATCTCTTGCTATGTGTCCTGTGAAATTAAAGCTGGTTTTCAAAACACTTCTGTACCTCAAACTACTTGAACATTTATCCTCTGGAGCAGCGACTGCCTTGTGTTGGTTCAAGCAGAATCACAAAGGACTCCCAGTCCCAGACCAGCATAAGGTATGAGCACAGTGTGGTGATTGTTGGGAGTATAAACAGCCAAACTGCTGCACAGCAAAGCAAAAGGGGACAGCATTCACAGTAAAAAGAGGAGATCTTGTTTATATAGGGCTGGAAGAGTTTGAGCTGAACCAAGCAGAGCTGTACACACACTGGTTATTCATTCTTTAGAGCTCAGAGTTAGGGTCTGAGGGATTACAGTCCTTCCACTCCAGCCTGAGTGGAGCATTTTTCTTATGGCTCTTTCCACCTGAACAGCCAGTTACTTACAAGCCAGTCAGTGTTTTACTGGAGAGCACAATAAGCAGAAACTATCCAAAGGACAAATGACAGTCTAGAAACAATGCAGAGGGTACCAGGTAAAAGGATCTCCTAGTTACTCTGCTCTATCACAAAAGATTTATTTTGTGCTTATCTGCACCTGTATCAGGTACTGAAACCCACCCTTAAAACCAGCAGTCTACAACAATGGGCTTTTAGGGAGTAAAGTTCCTGATCCTGGAGTATCAGGTGAGCTGTCAAAGTGTCAGAAAAAAACCAAACCACTACCCCTGTGCTTCAGTTACAAACAGTGAGAAAAGGTCTGCTAGGAACAATGGGAAAAACTGGTTTTATCATCTGATAAATCCCTCCAATCTACAGAAAAACCTTCCTTTTACACTGTTAAGCCACCAGGTACCAATTACCACTCCCACTGGAAAAGACAAGCAAACACATTCCTCCCTGCTTTGCTGCAGACTGGCTGTGCTGGGCAGACAGTTCCAGCTGGCACCACGAGCCACAACCTCCACGCTGCGTTGGTGTCCATGCACTGCTGTCTCCCAGCCACTGCAGGAGCCACTTCTGAGCCCTTGCCTAAAGCTGGACACAACTGCAAAATAAAATACTGGTTGCTCCTCTGTCAATAGAAGGCTGCACTACATCCAGAACATTCATGACAGAGATACCCCTAAGGATACAAAGCACAGTCTGGGGAGAATGGCCTCGCTACAGAAACTCAGCTCTTGGCTACTAAAGTCAATGTGACAGCTTGGGCTGAGGTTTTTTTCTGCTTCCACAGAAAGAGACCAATTATTCCCAACTAGCAAGAACATTGGTTTTAAGGGAATATGGTAAAACAGAAACAGACTGTAACATACTAAGGTAACTATTCTCTTTTAGCACATAATGACACATCCAGTTTTAAGTGACCATGATAAACCAGCTCTGCGTTTTGTTTGGTTTGACTAATGGCTGAGCTTTCTTCCACTCTCATGGATTCTCTTCCCTCCACAGCTTCACAGTGGCTGCTATCTGCTGATAAGTGACATCATCTTTCTTACTGCCTGCTCATCAGCAAAAGGTGGCTGAGTCTGACCGGGCAGCAGTCCCCACTATGGGTCCTCCACTGCAGGGCAAATCCCAGGCAATTGCAGGCATGTTGGGATTGGTCACACCACGTGTGGAGTGAGAACTGAGCTGTTGCTGAGCACAGAGGTGCTGCAGAGGCTGCAGGGGACTGCAGGCTGCACGGGGGCAGGTGTCTATGGGGCAGCAATGCACATCACACACCCTCAAGGTGTTCTGCTGGGCTTTGGCAGCCTGGGAGCTCACACCCAATGCTGCTGTTCATTCTGGCAGCAGGCTGCTGCTGTAGTCTTCTGGTAGCTCCAGGGTTACAGATAGTCTGAGAATAAATCCTTTGGATTATCACTGCATTCAAGAGATGACTCAGGGAAGCCTGCTTATTAACCTTTTCTTGTGGCTAGAAGCAGAAGAAAGGTAAGTGGGGAGTAAGCAAGAAAAAGGGAAAAAAATGAAAATAAGGGCATTCTTGCTGTCTATTCTTGGGGGCATCATAGCTTTTTTCCTTTACAGGTTCTTTCTCTCACTTCTTGATAGAGAAAAGACATGACCTAGGTCACTAATGGCAAGATTGTATTAGACTTAAGGTGGAGGGTGAGGGGTGTGGTGTCACTCAACTAAATTAAAGATGGCTAAATCCAAAAGCATCATAAATGCTACAATGCCAAGCAGTAAAGCAGCTGGCCCTGAGGTTAAACTCCAGAAACCCTGAATAATGGTGTGAGGCTCCCTGTGGAGGGTACATAAAGCACTTTGGAATGGCACCCAACCAACCAGTCTGCTGAGTGAAGAAACTGAATTAAGAGGAAAATGCTGAAGGAAAGGTGAGAAATTCAAGCCATTTTGCAACAGCTATGCTGCAGTGCACCATTAGGACATCATTCCACATTCCTGCACCAAACAGACTATGCCAGCACTTCTCCCAACGGCAGAACAAATGTCCCCTTGAGCAAACTGCCAGGCAGTAGCATTTGCAACGGTGTCACACCTCATCCCACCCACTGCCCTTTACCCACTTTGAACAGGAGCACAGGGGAGGCTGATCCACTTTTCTCTGCCAGTGACAGGGATTTGAACCCATCAGCTCCCATTCCTGAGCACACCCCAACCACAGTGCTCAGTCTACACTCCCATCCTCTTCACCAGTCAGAGAAGGGGAAAGGGGCACTGCTTGTGACTTCCAACAAGTAAGGTGGGTGGAAAAAGAAACTTTTAAGTTGTAGTTGCTGCTGCTCCAAGGAATTCTTACACATTTTACAAAGCATTCCCAGGGTAACAAGCACTAACAATTTCTCCAGATGAAGACAAGAGCACGGGATTCCCTTCTTTTTTCCTCCACCCTGCCCACCTAATGTACCAACTATTATGCTGGACCTTATCCTTGCTTGTTTTCCTTCCTCTGGCTCAAAGCATCACAAAGGAAATTTCCTGTCTGCATACACATACACACACACACACACAAATTGTTCCTTCTCCAACTATCTTTATAAGAAGCATCAAGAGGGGCTTAACACAGCATTTGTTTTGGTGGGCACTTTCTGAAAAAGAATATTGTGTGCCTACCACATCAAGCTCTTCACAGATGGCCAGAAGGACATTAGTTAATCTTGACCTATCCAGCTCAAGATTCAGACTTCTGAGAATGCAAAGAAATGTTATGTGCTAGGAACACTTTCCTGGGTAGAGAGCAAAGATCCACTTCTGAGACAAGAAAATGCTCCATGTTTTCCTATTTCCTCTGTGTTGCTATTCTGGACATGGCTTTTCAAGTCAGATCTGTATCCAAGTTCTCTCAGAGCCAGGAAGACTGTGAAGTTCTGTTTCTTGTTTCCATGGTTGTTTGTAACATACACAGATATGAAGGTGATGAAGTCATAAACACCTGTGATGGTCAGTGCAACCACAGAGAGTATTTGCTTTAAAAATGTATGGCTTATTCTGGAAGGGAACTTGCTCTTCAAACCAGCACCCAAGCACAGATACCCAGATATGATGCAATTTGCCAAACTGACCTGCTTCCTGCTTCCATGAAGAACACCAAATGAGATCACCCTCCCTTTCTCTGGGCCAGCTCCTTGTTTTGTTTTCCTTCCTCCTCTTACATATCATACTAATTGAAATACAAACCAAGGCAGTTCAGAACTGCCACAGCAACGGTAGGAATCACCTGTGACAGTCCAGGCCCTGTGCTACATAAGTCAGAGTAGATGGCCACAACAGGCTGTGCTTAGATCACGAGTTCATGGATTACCAGTGCATGACACATCAAACTATGATTAGACAAAAGCGTTCTAAAAGGAATAAATTATCCTTGTGCCTCTCTTCCAAGCCTTTAAAGTAGAACACAGCAACACAACACAAGAAAAGAAAGCCTTTTGTAGGCAACCCACTGAGAAGTCACTGTTTGAATTCTACAGAAATAGAAAATTTGGTATGCAGCTCTTACAAAAAAGAATACAACTATACAAAAATAAATAGAAAAAGAATCTTTTTAACTTGGTCCAGAGTGGACATATTGGATGGGTTGTTGAATTCACAAATCATTTTTATATTTAGCAAGTCTCAATAAATCCTATTGGACAGTTATGCTGTTAAATAATTTTTTCATATCAGGAAACTTACCTATTATAATGACAAATGCAAAACTAGCCAGTGTCAGTGATGAGCCACTGTTGATCATGTTGATGAGCAGCTTGAACAAAGGATATAGCAGCAATAAGGCCCAGAAAAGCCAGTTCAAAAGTGTCCATGGCCGACGGGGCGGGATCATAGGGACTGCTGGGTAGGTTCCTGTGCGGTAATATTCTTCCTGGAATGCATCCTAGTAGAACAAAGGAGAGCAACAGTTAAATCCCCATCTGCCAACAAAACTAGCCATTCCTGGCTTTGATGTTCCTCCTTCTGGAGGCTTGTAACCATAGGGGAAGATCAAAGACCAGCTGATGGCTGGAAAGCTTGTACTTTGAAGTCAATGAACACAGAGTCAAAAAAAAAAAAAAAATCAAAAACCCAAACCAAAAAAAGAGCATACACTGATGTGTGAGTACTTTCTCCTACACACAGCAGCCTGAAAAATGCAATACCTGGAGAGCGTAACAGCCTAGGAAAACAGGAGGGATGATGGGATGTACACTCCTGCAGCAATGCAGACACCACTGCTGAACCTCCTGCAGGAGCCACGGCCACTGCCCAAGTGCTGCAGGTAAGCCAGGGGAGTGTCTGGGCTACCTACTCAGCAGCATCCTCTGTTCTCTCATGTTTTCTCCAACCACTGCTCTCAAACAGCACCCACAGACCTGTCAGAAAAGGTGACCAGACACCATCTTGTCCCACACTCCAAAGAACACCACCCCCTCCTGTCTTTGTCCCATGGATGTGGTCTTGTTCACCTTGTTCCCAGGAAGTTGGCGGAAGGAAGTTTGGGTGCTGAACCTCTCTACAGGCAGCTGAGTGTGCAAACAGTGCACAAGCTCTCACTGGCTTTGAGCAAAGGGCTCTAAGTATAATACAAGGAGGATAATGGAGTGGGGGTTGTTTTTTTCTGTTTCGTGGCATCTGTTTTTTAAAGCACAGAAGACTTTGAATTCAGTACCTTCCTCTATAGCCCACATGGCTGAAATGCATTGCTTTTAGCAATCTCATCAACCCAAGATATCAAAAGTGGGTGGGGGAAAAAAGCCCCTCTCTCCTTGTTTAAAAGCAAAGATTATTAATCTGTTATCTATGAATCTGTGTTACCACAAAAAGAAGGTTAATAATGAAGTCAGCATTAGACTGACATAAAAAACCCCCTTAATTTAGTCAGAATGAAATATGATACTTCTTTAAAGAAAGGATCTTCGGTTTCTAAAAATTCTAGCAAAGCCAAGACTAATCAACCAAAAGACTATTTTTTCTACTATGCTATGATTTTACACTTATTTATACTCCACCTGACACAAACAATTCTTTACTTGCTTAATAGCAACTTGAGCAATTACAAGTTGTTACCATTTTATCTCTTTCAAAGGCAACGTTCAGTTTTTAAGGGATTATGCAGTAACTAAAGCACTGCACTCTCTTTATTAAGCTTAGAAGAATTGAGTGTTTTACTCCTGTGAGCTGGACTGCAGTGGGATCACTGTGGCCAATTACTGAGCCATCTTCAACAGAGTACACAGCGTATGAAGTTTTCTTCACAGTGCAGTGAAGACTTTGGTTTATAACACAGAGCTACTCATCATCAGTAAACTGAATTTACTAGGTACAGTCAGGTTTCCAAACAGTCCTATTACCCAGGAAAGTGAAGAATTCCCGACTATTACTGGCATTGCCATTAGAGGGCCTACTACTACAGAGAGCAAGACAGGCTCGCTTGAAACAAGTGCAGCAGGGTTTTCTTTGTTGGCTCTGCACGGCATGAGGGGCAGCAAAACCACAGACCACACCTCACTGAGAGGCTTGAGACAGATGGAAGACATATACAGCAGGCAAACAATGTCAAGGCCAACATCCCCAGCACATTTCACACTGCTATGGGGAACAGCTCCTCAGTTATGATTCCTTACCCTAAATACATTCCCTTGCAAAAGGCATCTGTGTGTTTATCTGTCTTGTCAGCTTTTGCAAGGGTGCCTATGACACCCACCAACAAGTCAGGCTTTAAATACATAAGGCACCTCAACATCTCCCAAAATCACCTTACCCACATTAGGTTCCTTTCATTCCTCTGCATACAGAGCTTCTTCTCAGTTTGTAATAAATTCCATCCACGCAGGTATCACATTCTGACATGAAAACACGCTCCCTCTATTGCCCCCACCAAATATATGTTACATCAGACAGTGTGGGGGAGCGGTAGTGCAGTGAGTGGAAATCAGGGAACATCCATCTCCTTGTGAGAGGCTAACTGGATTCCTCCTCCCTGTTCCCACCAGGAGGTCTGATGGCAGAGGTATGCCGCTGCCCCTTCATGAGGAAGCCCACAAAGAGTGAGTATCCAAAAATATATTCTTTGTTCCCAAGCACTGGAGTTCTGTACACTTCTCCTCTTCAGTTATGCTTTGCTGATTCCCTAGGGCATTTCTGCATATATTTTCAGGCCCTCTTTTCCAAGCTTCTCTTACAAGCAAGAAAAGTTAGAAGGTTGCTCTCTTTTTAATGGAAATTAAGATTCTCAAGCGGAACTTCTATTTCAGGCACTAAGGGTGTAAGGAGGTAAAAAAAGAAAACAAACATGCAAGGACTAGCAGAGTTGTGACTACTACATTATCACCTCTTCCAACCTGGCAATGAGATCCTCAACACAGTCCGTGTTAAAGTCAAAGGGAGCCTTTCTAGCAATGGCAGTTAAATAAATGAAAGAAATAAAAAGAAAAGGCAATGTGCAACCCAAATTGAACCTCTGCCATAATTTGGAATTAACTGATATAGTGCTGGCCATATGTGGAAGGACAAAATCCACCCCCAGTGAGGAAGAAGCACATGAACATGGTACTTACTGTAAGCCTGGAACAGGAAGAACAGTGTTTGGTTTAGAGCAGCAGCACAATGCCACTGTTTATCTGGCAAGACTCTGTTCAACTGTGTTTGCAGCAGTGACTAAGCCAAAAAATGAAGTGATAAGTAGCAAGAACATAAACACGATGGGCTCCCAGGGAGAAGTATCTCAGACTGAGGTACATGTAGGTGAGATCAGACAATCAGGTAAAAAAAAATGGAATAAGCTTTTCTCAAAGACTCTCACTCCTTTACTAATGTCAATATGGGGAAATAAATAAATTGGAAAAAAAAAAAAAAGTCATGTCTCTCCATGTCCAACAGCTCTGCGATCCTGATCATCTTCAGAGCACAGACCTTGACCTCAGTACTCTCCAACCACTAAATCATGCAACTACAGCATAATTCAGCACACTGTGTGTGAGTCTTGGGAAACTACTGCAAAATTATTAAGCTCATTGAGAATAAGCAACAGCACAGGGAACCATAATGCATGATAAAATAGGGTCTCTGCTTTCCACACCTTGTCTTACTTGGAAGCAGCAAGTGAAGTGCTGCAACCAAAATAAACAAAGCAGGGGATGAGTGCATATCTTGCAATGAATTGCTGTCCTTTGAATAACAATTTTTTGTATTTTATCATAAATATTTCCTGACTCTGAAGACAATCTGGAACAGAATTAATTTTTGGAAACAGCACCTGGGTGGCACTGCTGCTTGTTATCTGACCTAAGAGCCTATTATCTTTTTAAGATGCAGGGCAGAAAGGTGAAACAAAATTGTATTTTTACCCTGCAGGTGGGCTTTCATCATCTCAGAACTCTGGAAGAAGTTGTCCCTGCTCTATATTCTGCCGGTATGATTTTACAAAGACATGGGCTTCAGTAAACCAGGAATGACTGCAATGAAATGTTTCACTAATGTAAAGCAGCTGGAGAAAGAGAAACATGCTGCCTTCAGAGAAAAACGAAAACCATCACCAAAAAAAATCAAACCAACAAATAACCCCCCCAACCTTAATCAATCAAAAACATTCCACATAATCAAAAAAGGTTTTAGTGGAATGGAAAACTGAACACACTATACTTCCCTCCTGGATGTAAAACTTCACTCCTACATTTAAATGGGAAACCAGAGATTTAACCAGCCAGCAAATTAAGTTGTCATGAAGAACAGATATGAAGAATACTATGATATATTGTATAGTATAATGTTATGAAGGATAGATGTACACTCTGTTTGCACTAGAAGCAACTGAGTGTTTGCCAAAGAGGGAATAACAGAAAAATCTTGAAGTGAATTACTGAAACTATGTAATAAAGGATTCAGGAAAACAATCACCACATTCACATTTATGTTCTTGTCTTGCAAACATCCGAATAGTTCTCAGGGACATGAAACAGGGCTACAAAGTCATAGTAGCAGAAAGTGGACTTCTGCAGTGTTGAGCAAAAGGACCATTTCCATGTACATGCCTGTAAAGCAAGCAGGGCCCGTGGGTAACATCCTGCCCTTCTGCAAAGGTGCTGGGGTTGTGCCTGAGCCGGGTGTCACTGGCACAAACTGTGAGAAGGGGGATCAGAGGTGAAGGGAGTAGATCTACAAGTGAGGTCTCAAGACACATTTACTTTCCACATTCCTGCAAGCAAGCTGCTTAGAGGAGCTATGAATGACACCAGAAACAGTCATGAGAACAGCGAGGGCAGAGTCAATACAGAAATGCTAACATGGTGTCCTGGGTAGAGCACGACAGATGGCACAGCAGAATTTTGCTGTCCCAGTGAGAGGGAAACAGAGCATAGCTATATTCTATCACTTCTAAATCCAAAGCACTGCTGCATTCCAGTCTGAATGCATAACTTTGATCAAGGTATTGAAGCAAAGTGAGCTGCCAGGCCCTCATGCCGTGCATACCTATGACTCCCACTGATTGAAATGGGAGTGCTGCATGCATTCAAAAAGCACATCCCTCAACAACTACCTCCAATATTCATAAAAACAGCCCAGAAGAGATTCTGGAAGACTGAAGGATTCATATGAAAGCATTTGCAGGGAAAAAAAAAAAGAAAAAAAACCCCACTGGGCATCTACAAACACAATCATTTTTATTCTCTCCCCATCCTATGAAATTAGGAATCTTAAGTGCATGTCTTCTATACTCACAGTGTGAAAACAATTTATCAGCCTGTCCTTTTAGTGCTGGATGTTTGTCTTGGTAAAAAAGGCAGGGTAAAACAAGGGACAAAAATTTGAAGACACTAAAGAAAATATCTTATTCCACAATTAACTTAGCCCACAAATTACTTCTTGATTTAGAAGGTGTCTCTAGGGGAAGAGGGTCTTTCTACCAATCAGAGGGCAGTTTCAATTTTTGTATCCTTATGCAACTTTCTAAAGAAGAGGCTTAAAACTGCTCTAGAAAGGCTTGTTTAAGCTTTCTTCCTGTTGCTTTATGTAAAAAATGAAAGCAAATGTGACTGGCAGCACAAGATCAGTTTGTATGTAGAGAAACAGAGCATCTATGCAGAAAACTAAACAAACCAACTCACCCCAAGCCTCCAAGTCAGGACACTACACATGCACACTGTAAAGGTCTACTAGCACTATCAATAACCGAGCACTAGTGGCTCACAAGCGCTGTCTTGACAAAAAAACCAACCTTTTCTTGATATAGTTTGTGGAGCCAGGTAGAACATTCCTGCTCATCTTCTGGGACGTCCTCTAGTGGAATCCGCCTGCCAATGGTAAACAAGAGAAATGAAGAATATTAAATGCTTTGGCTTCCATGAACAGCACTTGCATTATACAGAGAGATTATCTGGCAGGAGACTCACTACATTTTTCACCTTTTCTTAACTTGTGCAACACCTTCAGCCCTTCAACAAGCAAGTATGGAGGATTTTGAAGAAATTTGTGATAGTCTCCAACTAACTGCCAAAACAAATTTAGCCATGAGGTTTACCCTGCCTGTAAGAGCTTTTCAGGACAGGCAAACAGCTACCCTAAGTCGTGAAAAGCAATTTCTGTACTCTGCCAGACTGACTGCAGCAGGCTGGAATGGTGTAAAGCAAGGCACAGCAAGAGGAAGCCCTCTGCTCTGCTGGAGCCGACATACACAGGCATCCAGCCAGGCTGTGTACACCAAACACAAGGACACTAGGCTGACTTACCACATGGGAAGAGGAATCAAGAGAAACTTTTTACCCTTGGACAAAAACAGTTCTGAAAAAATACTTCTACAAATAGGCAGAAAAGGAGAAGTAAAAAGAAAAGGTCACCCTATTCCACTTCATGTTGGTATCCAGGATAAAGCAATAGGACCAGCTCACTGGTCCACTATAGCTCTAAAGGGGTTATGATGAACTCCTGATCACTCACAGCATCACTTCTAGGCTCCTGTGCTCCAACCCTACATCATCACATGCCCTGGGTGCCTGTAGCAGAGGTGCTGCTGGTAGAACCTCACCTGGGAATTGGCTCTTTCCCATTAAGATCATGGGAAGCCATTGGGGTATTTGTAATTTATAGAAACATTAATGAATAGGAACCCAGGTAATGTTTTCTTTATTAAATAATCCCCTTCTTGGTAGGCAGGATGAAGCAGTCAAATACATCAACAACTACACCAGCAGACAGGAAAAGTCCTGAGCCTGACCTCCACCAGAGGAACTGGAACTATCTCTGGAACTCCTGTGCCAGAGGAAGGTATAAAGCAGCTCTGCCTGAACACTTGGTTGGTGTTTGGTATTCAGCCCAAGTGAGTGAAAAGAGGCCCCACTGCTGCCGTTGAGCTAACAGACACACAAATGAATAAAAAAATAGCAATAAAAAGTTCTGTAGACATTTATGGGCTCCTCACATACTTATAATCACAGAACTTTACCAGAAACAGAAATTAATTTTTATCTGAAGTTCTGTGAAGGTTGGTAGAGATCTGCTTTCTGTTACCCACTCGAAAACACTCCCTTATTTAACTAATTGTGATTTCAAGTACACACACCTAAAAAGGAATTAAGATATGGATTACTTGCCTTACATATAAATCTGCATGATATTTCTTTCCATTTAGAACTCCCAGCAATGTTGGATTTTCATTATTTCTAAAATTAAGGGTAGAATCATAGACTGCAGAAACTACAAGAAGAGAAACAGGTTATGTGTTTACTGTAGTAATACAATGGAAATAAGTCATGCTCTGTCAGACAAGGAGAATATTTAAGTAAGTCATCAGCAACAGCACCACAGTTTGAGCAGTCACCAAGGTAAAAATGACAATATTCAACATGCAGGTTTTCAGAAGCCAAATAACCAGTGACTCTTTCAGGAACTGCACCAGCAGAATGGGAGAGTTTGCCCTCCAGCCACCCTTGCCTCCTTCCTCATCAGGTGCAGAATGATGGCCACACAGTTACAGCTTCTGACAGAATACACCTAGGACTTCCTAGGAGTCAAATGGCTGCAGAACTGTTACCTTTTTCAGTTCACTATGAATCAACAACTACCCCCTAAATCTGAGGAAACAACCAGGCAGATACACATTTCATAAACAATAAACAACATACACCCTTTGACTAAGAATAGGAGAATAAGTGAAGTGTGTGTGTGAGAGACATCCTACAGCAGGAGGGCTTAATGCAGCCATAAGTCACCGGGGTCCGAAGCAGCCCCTGGCTCATGTCCATTGTCTGGTAACTCAGGCACTTGCTATAGGGCAAAGGCAGAGAGAATGACACACCACATCTCATGTGAGCTGGCTGCTGTTGTGAAGACATGCAGATGTGAGGAATAGAACATAAAAGTTCCGCTGAGCAAAACTGCAGCCAAACTTCCATCACTGAGAAAACTGTGCAGCTCAGGACTGAGCAGGAACAGTAAAACCATTTGCAAAGGCTGATGGCAGATAAACTAAAAGAGCAGTAACAAGCAGTTTCTACAGGAAAAGCATTCACTGTTTAAAACCACATGAAGTGTTGCAAAAAAGTTTATTTGAACACATCCTTACATACACTATTTTCCTGATGTCACAAAATTACTTGAGAAGGATTCATTTTCCTGAGACTGAAATCAGTTGTGCATCATGGTATGAACTCTAAGAGCAATGACAGACAAAAAAAACTTTCCTATTTTTTGTCACAAAAGTGACTAAGAAGCACTTTCATGTGTAGCCTGTTGTATTTTAGGTTCTCTGCTCCAGAGTTTTGCAATAATGAATAAAAATACATGTGGTCAAACTTTATTGTGAGAGCTCTTGACCCACCTAAGACAAACTTTTATTACACAGGACAGATTTGCTGTTGGTTTTGAAACCTCTCTAGCTTTGAGAGATAAATATGGCTTGGTCTCAGCACTCAGCTCCCAGAAACTCCCCACATCATTTATTACTGCAAAACAGAATTCATAGTGCAGAATACAACAGCCTGGCTTCAGTGCTGAAAGGAAATCCTGAAAACAAAGGCCAAACCCCTGTCACTGCAAAAAGACTCTGTCCCTCACTAACAGCTCCATTCTTTTCCTACTACAGTTGGGTTCTTAGCTCAACTCAAAACTTAAAACAAGCCAAAACCTACTTCAAGCACACTACTCTCCCTGTACAAGTCTGAAATTACTTTTTTTTTTTTTAATAAATTATCTGCCTCCATTTTTAAGCTTCTTAGCGTAGAAGGATTTTACTCATCTACTCTAATTTACTAATCCAATGTAATTGAAGGAAAACAAGACCTCAGTTTGGTTTATACAGTGTAAGCTTCTTAGTTTATTCTTTAATAGCATGAGATTATTCTAACAACAATAGGGATGCAATAAAGCAAAGTATGATATACACAACACTTTTTCTTCCATCTCTTACAAGGCATCTACATTTGGGTTTCTATATGAACTGGGTTTTTGTTGAGACACATTGGAAGACAGTTCTCCTGTTCTGAAAAAAACTTCTGTGGAGATGGACAGGAACACCTTTATGTGCTGACAGTCTTACACAGAGTTTTCCTTTTCTCCAGGGAAAAAAAATGCTATTGCAGGTTCCATCTGGTCTGTAGTTTGACATTCAGTCCAGTCCCTTTTAATAACACACTGCAATCTTTTGGTGCAAAGCAGTGCCAAACCCAAGACAATGACAGCAATGTGCAGGAGTAAAGAGACCTCTGTTATCCAGATATAACTGAAGACAACTAAAGATTTTAGCTTTCTTATTCTGAGAGTGCAGGAAAAGAACAACAATAAAAGTGTCCAAGAAAAAGACTGCCTGAAATTAAAATTTGCCAGAAAGCTTCCACAGTCAAAGCAGCACTGCCATGCTGTGTGACACACTGGAACTGGTTATCATTAAACATGGATTTTGCAATTGCATAATTAGAATTGGACATCTCATGACTTTCTCATCCAAAAGCTGAAGAGACCAGAAAATTCCCATTCTAAAACAAGTAAAAAAATAACTCCATAGTATTTTGAAAACATTGCAACTGTCTCACTCTCAGGCTAATAAAAGCAGCATTTCAGAAGTTTTGCTTCAATTGTGAAATATTTTTTCGAAGGAGTTATATCTTAAAACCTCTTTTTCATTAAAAACCAAACACAAATATTTGAAAGCCTTTTGTTTCTGTCAAAAAAACAATTGGGTTTTTTGTTTTGTTTTCCAATCTCTGCCCAGCTCTTTTTTTCGTATCATTAACTTTTGGTTCCTTCTACAGCATTCTGACAGAGAGATAAGTACTTAAGAATTTAAGATTTAATTTCTTAACTTCAACCTAAAAAAATCTTCGGATTACATATCTAGAGAGGATTTTTCTTACTTGGACTGTCCTCTTGAATTTCACACATTATTTTGTGGCCATGGTGGATTATACCAGGGTGATTCAGTGACAAATCAACCTACAGGCTACACGCACCTTCATACGAGCACAAAACAATCTGAAGACTGGAAAAGGGAGAGGAAGGTACAGTGAAATTCACTGTACTGCTGATGTGACACCATCTTGACACAAACCTTTGATTTAACATTTCATTAATCTGGCCAGCTTGAACAAAAACTACGCATCCTCTCCAATTTGGTAAACCCACTTGAAAAAAAAAATCCAGGACTAAAGTACAGCTCATGGGGAAAAAACCACTGTCATACTGAACTCCACAAAAATATCACCCTGGAATTTATTCTCATGCATTCCCTCTAGGACAACAGTTCCCAGGCATGCACAACTGAAGGAAAAGGTACACAACAAAACTTGGGCTTATCTACAATCCATCATGAAGTACATTTTTAAGTACAAGTCTTAACTAAATAAAAGCAGCTGAAAGGAACTGCCTGATACACAGCCAGGCAATAAAAGTAACAGTTAAATATATATCTTTTGGAGTATTTATGACATCTGCTTTTACTGTAAGTAATGGATGAGTGTTTTAGAAACAGATTTGTATTTTCATTTGCTTCCATGAACAGTACAGGTAGCAAACAGCAATTTATTAAGACAGTGAACAGCCTCTAGAAACTAAGTTCCTGGGGACTGGGTCTGTAAAACCATACTGGTAGGGATGGTTACTGACAAAAATATCAGAACAAATTCAGAATGTAAGAAGCAAATTCACTGCTACATCGTGCTGCTGCTACATCCCTTCACAAGGCACTCCAGCCAGGCCCACCACCCTTGTGGGAGAACAGAAGGTGCATTAGCCTAAATGGCAGAGCCCAAAATGGGCTCAGGCAGCTCAGCACCAGTCTCTCGCTTTTAGAGATGCACAGGGATATGACCTAATTTCTAGACAGAACTTAGATTAGAGCTTAGATAATGGACTGTCAAAAGAGACTCCCATCACATTCTCTATTCAAAAAAATCCATGGACTTTCTTATTATCTGTACATAATAATGTTACAAGGAGTTCTAAAAAATAAGACATTGTTTTCAGATGCTCTTCACATGTACCCCTTATCTCCATAGCAGAGAAACAAATAGTAACCCAGGCAGTAACACTTCTATCTCCCTCTCATTGCAAAAAGTAACAAGGCAAGTAAAGCAACAAACCTAGAAGAACCTGCAACACCAATCTGGGGTCATCAAACCCTCAGAGGTTTGTTGGCTGGATTTTTAAGCTCAACAGTTTTTGCTGAAACTGTATATGAGACGTTATGACTCTGCTTCTCCTTGAACCCTCACAGGGAAATTCTGCCTTCTTACTGGCCTTACACTGCTTGATCTAGCAAGTCACAGCTTCTGGATTGAGGTAGTGACATATACTCCCCTAAATCAGTAAGTAATCTAGCAACCTCAGTCTTCTTTTTCTGAAGGTATTTCAAATATTTAGGGTACTAGTAAGTGTTATGGTAGCGTGTCCCATGAATGTCCAAAACTTCTTATAAATGTCACTGGGGTTCCCTAAAATTGTTTCCTTTTGAAATGTTTTCCCACAAATCAGTCCACCATCATGCCATGTTTAGCTTGCATTAGACAGAGCAGTGAAAAGAACAAAATCACCACCAAAATAACCTGTTTCTGATTCCCAGCTCAGGGCATAGAGGCCGCAGAGTTTTGACTCATCCCTTCTTCTGTGCCTCGAGTCCACTACCCCCTGCCCTCAGCAGAACAGTCACCCTTATTCAAAAGGCAAGGCTAAACTGTGCTCTTAAGGGGGTTGCTGGATGCTTCACATAACTTAGCTCTCTTCATGGATCAGAAAGGATCCAAGCTATGCTATCCATCTTGGGGGTGGAAAGTTGTGGGTGCCTGGGATGCTACAACAGAGGTATGATCTACCTGGCTTGCCAGAGGATATGTACAAGAAATACGAGAGACAGCAGGCCAGCTGACTGGGAAGCTTTTCTTACAGCAGCTATCCCAGATATGCCATGTGAAAACATGTCTTCAAAGACAAAAGAAGTTTTGACATTAACTTCATAAGCTGGAACATTTTCTTCTAAACCAGAAACCACTTTTGTCTTTCTCACATATCAACCATCTAACACACAAATCTACCAGACCCCAAAGACACTGTAACACTGTGGCTACTTAGCAGTGTCTTTCCTTTGCCTGTGAAATACACAGCAGAAGACTTCGATAGATAGTATTAGTCAAAGAACTTCACTTCAAAGGGAACATGTGCAATATTCTTACTGAAGTCACTTTCAAGCCGGCAAATGCAAGTAACCAGAAATAAATGGGGAGCTCAAAACAGTATTAACAAAGAAAAAGTTACTCATGTTCTGTAATGTAGGAATTGTTTATAAATTTCACCTACATGTATCTTCAATTAAGGTCTACTCCCCTTCCTCGGCTTCACTAAGAAACTCTAAAGACCAAATCTATACAGAAATTTAAAGTAGAATATTTTTTGATTTAAAAATCACGTTATTTGAGGTAGATATTTACCACAAGAAGATATTTTAAGACACACTGCCTCGGATTCTCTACTGATGCATTTATTTAGAATAGAATTGCTTAGCAAATACTAAGAAATACTATCCTTTGACAATAGGTACAAAATATTCAACAAAATATGTACCAATGGGTACAAAATATGCAACTGAGATTCCCCAACACAGAGTCCCAAAACAAAACAATAATAAATTAAAACCCAAAAAACCCAAACAACCCCCCCCCAAAAAAAAAAAACCCAAACCAGAACAAACCCAACCAAAACCAACCCCACAAACTGATCCATGATTTTGTTAATAAAACCAAAGGCTAGCGAAAAAACGGTCTGAAAGCATCCCAGGATTTTTCTGCTAGGACACATGCTACAGGGAAAAGAAAAGCATGGCAAACTGACAGCAGTTAGAGGAAATAAACATTTAGCATTGTCCCCTGTGACTTTCCTTACCTACATTTCTCAAACACTGCACGGTGACAGCAAATCCTTTCGTTCGTGGCAGGAGGTGGTACTTGAGCTTGGGCAGACCTTTGGCTTTGGCTACCTGCATGCTGATCTGGTGCTTCTGCTCTGTGAACCTTGTGCCCTCACAATGAATCAGGAACTAAAACCAAAAGAGAACTACTGTTAGACAGAAGCTCAGGTCTTCTGCTGACTGAGCAGAAGTCTCTCTAATTCCCACCAGCACAGCCCAAATTATCACTGCTTGCAGGGACAGGTGTAGCCACATACACATTTAGGTAATTTATTTGACTGAAGTAAAAAATCTTAACCAACCAAAAAAAACCCCCCAAAACCCCAAATCCAAACACTCATCCAACTTGCCATCCAGTCTGAACTTCAGGCTTTAACATCTGCTCTGCTACTTGCCATCAGAATTGATTTCTCTAAATGAGTCACTCCATCTCTAATGAGCTGTTAGAAAACACTGAGAACATACTCCTGTTGCAAATCTCTCTCTGATGGTGAAGTGTTCAAGTATCATGGCATCTAAAACTTGCTAAGTGTCTAAACCAAACACATTTCTAGGAAATGCTTCAGTGCCCAGCTTGTTTGCCCTCACTCCAACTTGCTTGCTTTCCCTATGGCACACGAGGTCCATGGACAACTTCAGACACTAACTTTGATGCCAGTGAGAGAGCTGATAACAGATGTAAGGCAGCAGATGCGGGACAACTGAAAACCTCATGCTCTTATGAACTATACAGTGGAAGTGCTCAGACATAAATAATTACAGTCTTGCCACTGGCAGGCTGGGGAGAGCACACAGATCTTTGGAGATTTACCACTTGCTCATCTGCTTTCTGCTAAGCATGAATGCAAACTAACACACCAGAGAGCACTGCCAAATCACACAAAGCCAGTCCTCATAACCCACAGCAAAAATGTAGCCAAAAAAGACAGAGAGATTGAAGAAACTAGCCGAGCAGCCGGCTTCAGTTCTACCTCATCCAAGAGTGCTTTTACTCGTGTATCGCAAGCATAACGTTATTCAGATTGATGAGACATCGAGAAACTGATGAGAGAATCTCTAGTTCACTTAGCATGCTTTGCCTGTCTACCCTTCCAAGGTGCAATTGTGCCTTTTGACAGTATGTCATCATACAAAAGGAAATTAAAACTCCACACTGCGATAACCCCAGGTGTGCATCCACAATTATCTCCCTTACACAGGTACAGCTCCTTTTTAGCATACCTCTGCAGAAGTATCTACAGGATGGTGGTGGCTTGTGCTCACTGAATAGTTGAACTGCCTACATGTATAGAAAAGTCACAGAGCACAGGCAAATCTCTGGAGAGAAACTGAAACTAAAACTCCAGAAGAACCCCTTTGCTAGACAGCCTCCTGTCACCGGAAGTCACTTAAACATCGAAGCACAGAGATTAGTTTTGATTGCTTAGCACTCATTTAAATCAATGACAATTAAAAAAAGAAGTTTGTTTCAGAGTATGAAAAATACAGCATATACATCTTCATGAGGAAACAGCAATAGTTTCTGTAGGGCCCAGGGAGGCTGCTTAAGATACCATTTCTTTAACCAAATTGCACTCTTGCCATCATGAGTTCAGAAGAACTACAATTTTTATGATTCCTGAGAAGAGAAAAAATTCAAAGACTTTTCATTCTCAGATAAGGAAATGCTAGGCAGGGTCAATACTAAAAAATTATGGTGATGCAAAAATTAAGACTTTCTTGTTACTGGAAAGTGACACCAATTCTCTCCCTGGAACACAGCTGATGGCTCTAACGGGCCACTTCTCTGACCAGGTGGCTTCCACTTCTACTGGGCCATGTCTGACCAAACACCTTCACAAGAATGGCACCATCACAGGAAGGAAAAAACACTAGCATGAACTCTGCAATCTAAGGTGAGAGAGGAGCCTAGGTAAAGAACATAGCTGATGTGCTTCAATACAACCTTGTCACATGCATCTGTTACACAGCCATAAACCCCTGCATCTACCCCTATCCAGCACCTGTATTTAGAGGACCACAAAATTTACTGAGTTGATCACAGTGCAGGTATTTTTGCAGTATTATCTGTAGGGCTCCATACTACAGAGAAGAAAACAGACAACACAGTACAGGGGAAATTCCAGAGAGAATTCAATTGAGAGTATTCTCCTGATACTCCCAAGGAAGTTAATGAATCAAAAGTCTCAGGAACAACCTGGTAAGCATCACATATTGCCTATGCCCCTCATTCCTGCCGAGCACTATGGCACCTCACACTTGTTAGTCACCACTCACCCAAAAGTTTTCAGGGTAGTCCCGGAGATTCAGCAATTTCTGTACGACTGTTTTCCGATCTTCCTCCCACTTGCGCTTGCAGAAGACTATCTCTAGGAAATACCACATCCAGCCAATGATAGGCATGTAGGAGAGCTCCTTCTTTGCAAGCACTTTGGAACTCTGCAAGACAGAATCAAAGCAAGTAAAACAGAGTTAAACCACTTCAGAGTTCACTGTGGGTATGACACTTGCACAGTTAGACACTAACATATCGATTCATATTGACCAGACCCAGCTGTAACACCAGCGTGAAAGCAAAACAAAAATAAGTTTCTCTCATATGACAGAACAGGCAAATCTTGTCTCAGGTATCTGCATGGAAGACTTCTAGAATTAAATATATATGAGTGTGTGTTTCTCTATCCTACCCAAATGCTGAAACCCAAAAGAGAAGCCAAATTCCTTCAAACATGGAGGAATCCATGCAAACAACCTAAGCCATATCAATCAAAACTCTTAATTCAAGCAGATTATGGCACTGGCAGCTCAAGTTCCTTTAAGATACCTTGAAACTATATTTCTCCACAAAGCAGGGGCATCTCATCATAAAAAATAAGAAAAAAAAAAAAAAAAAAAAAAAAAAAAAAAAAAAAAAAAAAAAGAAGAGAGAAGCAGAGTCACAGAGCCACTGCAGCACAACATACTGATGCTATGCACACATGGTTTGCCAACAGAAGAAATTGTTAACACTAGAAGCAACAGCAGCAATAAGAATACTTAATTTGTGTTTAGTTTTGTTTATGAAAGGGCAGAAATACTTATAGTAGTGAATTTCTCTTAAAAATATGCTTCTGGAGTAGGAAAAAACAAAAAAGCACTCTTCCTGTCTCACAGGTGTGACAGACACTGAAGTGACTGGTCCAGACACTCGACAAGAAGTCTGTGATTTATCAAGCATTTATCAAGTTAATCCTATTCCAGAATTTAACTCTGTGATCATCTCAGACTAACATCCTCTAGGGCAGGAGAACTGATTCCACGCGCTCTTTTCCTGTCTTCCAAGCCAGCCTACCTTGGTGAGCTATCTTACATTTCACTTGGTTATTTAATGAATAAGATGGCACATGTGTGTGTTGTGTTCATATAGAAATTGTTGCTTCAGCATTTCCTGAAAAACAGTGACATTTCCTTAGAAGACAGATGGGAGTAATTACAGTCCAGTTTCTGACCATGGTATCATTATAAGCTAGCCCATCAAAATGCTCTACAGATGGATTCCAGGACATGGCATTTGACTAGAAATTACTTATTGGTAGAAGTTACCATCAACAGAAAACATTTACTTTTATTTTTTCAGTCACTCTTGTTCATCTGGCTGCTACAGGAAGAGACTTGACCTAATTCTTTATCTCAGCTCCTTTTTGTCATCTGTTCTCCTTCCTTGAGAAGGAAAACACCTTAAATAATTAAGCTATCTAAAAGCTCATAAGACTGGAAGGCAAGGGCACATCACACAGCTTCACTAGCAACTGTTACACAGAAGCAGAACAGAGGATGACAGACAGTTCCATTTCTAAAAATGCAGGAACCATCTCTATCAAATGATTTAATGCTTTGTAATAAAAGTGCTCCCTCTTGAGCATTTGAGAATTTCATAATTTCCATGACGGGCTCAAATCAGGACTCCAAACCCACTGCTCCCTTGAGAAGCAGCCGTAGTAATTTCAGTTTCAAGCCATGTTGTACATCAGTCCCTATTACATGAGAGCAGCAACGCTGAGCCCAGCCTCCTCTTCCAGCTCTCCAAACTGGGCAGAGAAACAGGCTCTCCTTTTACCACTTTCCAGTACAATGAGGTCACCACCATCCCACCACAAAAGAGAACAAACCTCAAAATGTTCTTAAAGTTTATTTCCAGTAAGTGTTCAGTATCATAAGAACTACCACAAACTAATCTAAGTGTACTCTGCACAGAGTGCACAAGGCCTCCAGAGCACAGCATCAGAACAGACAATGTAACAGTCCTCCTGCAGACTTTAAAATGCACGAATTATAGTCCAAAAAGCTAGCTAAAATGACTATTTCACCATACCTATTTTCTAATGCTTTACATATTTTAAGAAGAGCATGAGTTACAGAAGAGGCAGGAGAGAAGTTGCCATTGCTTTCCTGCACCCCCCTCAGTGAAACCAAGAAACGATCCTGTGAGCTAAGGTGTTCCATAGCACAGGTACAACCACAAAAGCACAACAGATGCCTGAACTCTTCCCTGGGGCATGTTCTTATTCTTTTACTGTACTGATGCATTTTTAAAATTTAAGAGCGCTCTTTCAGACACGTGTGAGTATGAGATGCACATAAAAATAAATGAAATCACCTCATACTATTTTATGCAGCCATCTGTTCTAGGAGTAGAAGGAAGGCTAATGACAGAATTAGAGAAAGGAAACTCCTCAGTGCATTATGCTGGCAGGACTGTTCTTGTGCGGGAGGAGTACATTAGCCCTCCCCTCAGAAGATACCATACAGACTGGGGAACAGGAAGCTGGAAAGCAGCAGAAGTAACCTGGGGGTCCTGGTTGGTGGCACGGTGAACATGAGCCAGCAGTGCCCTGGCAGCCAGGAGGCCAACCCTGATGGTTGCCCCCTGTGCCTGGGGGGCATCAGGCACAGCATCACCAGCTGGGCAAGGGAGGGGATTGTCCCGCTCTGCTCTGCACTGGGACAGCCTCACCTCGAGTGCTGGGGCAGCTCTGGGTGCCACAATATGAGGATGTGTAGCTATTGGAGAGTGTCCAAAGGAGGGCAATGAGGATGGTGAAGGGTCTTGAGGGGAAGCCGTATGAGAAGCAGCTGAGGTCACTTGGTCTGTTCAGCCTGGAGAAGAGGAGACTGAGGGGAGATCTCACTGCAGTTACAACTTCCTCATGAGGGGAAGAGAAGGGGCAGACACTGATCTCTTCTCTGTGGTGACCAGTGACAGGACCTGAGGGAAAGGCCTGAAGTTGTGTCAGGGGAGATTTAGGCTGGATATTAGGAAAAGGCTTTTCACCCAGAGGGTGGCTGGGCACTGGAACAGGCTCCCCAGGGAAGTGGTCACAGCACCAGCCTGACAGAGTTCAAGAAGCATTTGGACAACACTCTCAAGCACATGGTGTGACTCCTGGGGATGGTGCTGTGCGGGGCCAGGAGTTGGACTCAATGATCCTTGTGGGTCCCTTCCAACTCAGCATAGTCTGTGATTCTGTGATCTCTCTTACAATAACTAGAGCTACAACTGTTTCAGTCATCTACCCATGCACAGCTCCCATGAAAATACCTGGGGGGAAAAATGCAACTCTAGTTGACTACAGCCACTAACTTTTCCTTTACTAAAGTGCTTTGGTAAATATGTAACAGTTACCTTTAACCTTCAAATTCAGCTTGTTCAACAGAAAAAAAAAAAGTGCTGATTTATTCCACATAAGATGACTTCTTAAAAGAAGAGAAGCATTTTCAGTGCTCAGAACTGTGTAATTTCAACAGATGTTTAATGAAATTACTGCTGGACAGGGACAACTTATCTACAATACTAACATTTTAATCCAGGTTAATTTATTTTGGCCAAGTTTGTTCAAATGAAATACCCATGAAGTTCTCCTTTTGTGAACGACTGCACAAACATCACCTTAAAAAAGTATTTTTACAAGTTTGTTTTAGTGCATTTGCCCAAATACGCTGTCAAAGAAAGAAAATCTTGATTCTACATGTCCAGCCTCAGTTATTCAATTGCTTCTTGTTTAAAGAACACAACAAACAGCACGAAATCAATGTGCAAGCTGAAAGTGTTCAACAAAATTTGTTCCCCAGTTTTAAAACAAGTTCATTGTAGCTGAAAACCATTAGCAGCAGCAATTTGCCTCATAAGTTATTTTCTCTCCAGGCTGCCCTCAGCACTGACATACTTTAAATGATTCTGACTGCTCTACTTTTGAAATACACCACTCCTTCCTATTATACTCTCTGGGACATCATGATGGCAAGGTATGTTTCTTTAGTCCCTCAAAGCCATCATTCCAGAAATTTAGTTAGGCTCCTAATTCCTCAGGCTTCATATTGAATAAAACTTCTCCATGATGGAAAGGTAACACAGCAATATTTTGGAAGATATATGCCCAAGCACACGCTAGCATGCTGTGTTAAATACAAATAATTTCATCTGCCTACAAGAACAGTTACATATTTTAGAATCATAGAATCATTTCAGTTGAAGACCCTTACGATTATCAAGTCCAACCACTAACCTGGCACTGCCAAGTCCACCACTAACCCATGTCGCAAGTGCTATGTCTGTGAACGTCTTTTAAATACCTCCAGGGATGGTGGTTCAAGCACCTCCCTGAGCAGCCTGTTCCATGCCTTGATAAAACTTTCAGTGCAGAAATTTTTCCTAATATCCAATCTAAACCTCTGCTGGTGCAACTTGAGACCATTTCCTCTCATCCTATCACTTATTACCTGGGAGAAAAGACCAACTCCCACCTGGCTACACCCTTCTTTCAGGGAGATGGAGAGAGCAATAACATACCCACTGTGCCCCTTTTACTCCAGGCTAAACACCTCAGCTCCCTCAGCCACTCTGCACAGGACTTGTGCTTCAGACCCTTCCCCAGCTCTGCTGCCCTTCTCTGGACACACTCCAGCACCTCAATGTCCTTCTTGTAGTGAGGGGCCCAGAGCTGGACACAGCACTTGGGGTGTGGCCTCAGCAGTGCCACGTACAGAGGGACAATCCCTGCCCTGGTCCTGCTGGTCACACTATTGCTGATACGGGCCAGGATGCCATTGGCCTTCTTGGCCACCTGAGCACACGCTGGATTTTGGTCAGTGGCTGTCAACCAGCACCTCCAGATCTTCTGCCACCAGGCAGTTTTCCAGCCACTCTGCCTGTAGCACTGCATGGGATTGTTGTGACCCAAGTGCAGGACCTGGCACTTGACCTTGTTGAACCTCATACAATTGGCGTTGGCCCACTGATCCAGCCTGTCCAGATCCCTCTGCAGAGCCTTCCTACCCTCCAGCAGATCAACACTCCCACCAAGCTTAGTGTCATCTGCAAGCTGACTGAGTGTGCCCTTGACCTCCTGGTTCAGATGACTGATAAAGATATTAAGCAGGACTTGCCCCGAAACTGAATCCTGGGGAATACCACTTGTGATCTGCTGCCAAGTGGGTTTAATTCCATTCACCACCACTCTCTGGGCCTGGTCATCCAGCCAGGTTTTTACCCAGAAGAGTGCAGGTGTCCACACCACAGCAGCTGGTCCAGTGGGATACCTTCCCCAGCTGGCTCTTTCACCAGCTGTATCAGGAGGTTATCTTGCATACACACCAGGAACCTCCAAGACTGCTTTGTCTCCGCTGCGTTGTATTTCCAACATACATCTGGTAAGCTGTAGTCCCCCAAAAGAACAAGGGTTACTGATTGTGAGACTTCTCCCAGATGCTTATAGAATATCACTTCTGCCTTTTCATGGGATGGGTGGTCTGTAAGAGACTCCTACCAAGGTATCTGCCTTGCTCGCTTACCCCCCATTCTTACCCAGAAACACTTGACTTTTCATTACCACTGTCCAGTTCCAGACAATCAAAACACTCCCTAACACACAGGGCTATCCCACCACCTCTCCTTATTTGCCTATTTCTTCTGAAGACCTTATAGCCTTGGGCAAGTCGTCCCACTGGGTTTTTGTGACTGCAGTTGTATCGTTGTTTTTGAGCTGCACAATGGCTTCCAACTCCTGTTTATTACCTACACCGTGTGCACTGGTGCAGATGCACTTCAGTTGGGCTCTTGATCCTGGCACCATTTTTTTGGGGAGAAGTCCCAATTTCTATGTGACCATTATCAGGCACTTCCATGGTTTCTAATGCATCAACAACCCTCCTGCTTTTGCTGCTGCTTTGACATCCATCCTCTACCTCCATGGAGACATCAGACCAAAGAACCTCGCTAGCACACCACCCCCCAAGCATCGGCATGCCACCTTCAGACTCATCTTTAGCAAGCCCGATTTTGTCCCTTTACCACTTCTAATCTAGTTTAAAAATCTATTAATATATTAAAATGCACAAACAAACTACCGTGCTCACACACCTATCAGTCCCATACAATAACATAAAAAAGTATCTTCTCACACCTACAGTTAAGGCTGCTGTATTGTCCTGGCTGGGCGGGATTCGCCCAGCCTCAGCCAGGACGCAGCCTGCCCCCGGCGGCACCACAGACACCGGGAGGGCAGAGCGACTCCAAACCGGCTGTCCCGGGATGGTCCCGGGCTGGGAGCTCCCTTTCTGATTGGTTGTTGGCTGCCATGGCTCCGCCCCACCCCTGACCGGGGAAAAACCACAGGGCAGAACCCGAGAGGGAGAGAGCACATGGGAGAGAGACAATAAACAACCACCAGACCCCACGTGCTTGGCTCTCCTGTCTCGCCTTTTTTCCTCCGCTCTGGGAGGTCGAGGGGGTGCCCCGAGGGACCCCCTGGGACTGTGGCTGCATTCGCCTAAGAGCTGCCAGCGAAGGCAGACCGGGAACGGGCACAGCAGGCTAGAAAAGGTACTAACAAGCTGCTGCAGCTAAGCAGGTTTTGGAGGAAGCTCTGAACCGGCCAGCTGCACCACGCTATATAAGGCCACACTCAGCTTTTTCCAACACCAAACTTCAACACAAGCAACTCTTAAACAAAATTAAGCTTCCTGACATATGAAACAGCCAGTTAAGGTTAAAACCAGCAGGTTTAGTTTTAAAGCACAGACAATTTTTGCCAATATTAATGTCTTCATTTCAGACAAATGGTTATTAAAATTACTAGAAAAGCTATTTTATTGCTGCTTCATCAGATCAAACAACAAAGCAGTGAATCGAGGCAGGGAGCATATTAAAGTGCTTTTGGTGAGAATCCTGAAGAACACCTCCCTCCTCAGAACTTGCCCATGTCCTGATTTTAAGTTCTGGTGTCTAGTGGGTCTTTTTTCAACAGGAGGGTTAGCAACACACCTTGAAGAAACTAAATGCTACTGATGCATTTGAATGGGGACACAGTGGCTAGTGTCCCCACTAATAAGGTAAATCCTTGGACTGGAATGTCACAGACAGGAAAAGGGAAGGACACAGCAGAGAGCAGGGACCTGTCACCAAGACCACATTTCTATTTATACAACACAGCAACACACAGACACCAGAGTCAGCATCCCGCCCAGCCATTGCACCAGCATGGGGTGGAAAAGCAGAGCATCCACAACACAATCCACACATCCTCTGTGGCAGGAGGAGGCAGGATTCAGCTGTCCCCACAGACATCCATGCTGCCCATGGCAGCATGATGCTGACTTGACATCAATGACCCCTATGCACCCTTCCTCCTGCACACAACACTGAGGCAGCACAAGGAGGTGGGTACGGGTGGCTGATCAGCGTCAAGGATTGAAAACAAAACAGGAAGAACCCTTCATAAAACCCCCACAAGTGGAATACAGATGTAAGTGACTGATAGTTTGGGCTGAATGCAGGTTTTCCTGAAACCCCTGATGACTTTTAGTTTTTGTGAAGTTTGCTTCCTTCTTCTATTTTCCAACAACTGACAAAATCATGTAAGTTTTGGTGCTGCACAGCTACACATCCATAACTCCAGCTGCACAGAATCCAACTAGAGCTAGCAAGATTCTCAGTAGCTACCGTAACTTGCAAGAGTAAAAGCCAGCATAGCATTGCTTCTTCATGTGATTTTCTCTCCACTACAACTGAACACATCTCTGGCTCTTACTCAGCGCTGTCAACCCAGTGCTTCCTTGTCTTTTCAATGGGTGCTCCAAAAAGTATCATACTAATGAAAGAAACCTAAAAGTGAAATAAATGTTAGAACTGTCATTCTTTTTCTTCCCTCTTCTCCACACATACTTCTCAAATTCTTAGCACTTTATTTGGTTCTTTTTGCCACATTTTCTTCCGCAGCCAGTAAAAAACCTTCATGAAAGCAGAGAACATCATGCCAAGTGCAAGATCAGTCCTTAGAACAACACTCAGGGTCACAAACCCAAAAACAGGCAAGAGACTCTGCCACTCCCACTCCATCTCCCAAAAATAGCAAAAAAACCCCCCATAACCAACACTGATAAATCGAAACCACCCCGATAGAGCTTTATAAACCTGTAGAGATTATGGCAATTTGGCTTTAAGGAAGAAGCCAGTCCAGGAGAAAAGAGACAAAAGAAGGAACAGACAAATGCACAGATTGAATGTTTCAACGAAGACCAGGAAGGGCAGTTTTCAAAAGGGAAAGACTTTTTGTAGGAACCAAAGGGGCAAGGCAGGTTTAAGGATGTTTAGTATTGTTTTCAAATAAACAAAAACAATGTCTGGATTTCAGCTGGAATAGAGTTAATTTTCTTCCCAGTAGCTGTGTTTTGGGTTTAGGATGAGAATAATGTTGGTAACACATGGATGTTTTAGTTGTTGCTAAGCAGTGTTTACACTACATCAAGGACTCTTTGGCTTCTCACCACCCTGCCAGAGAGTAGACTGGTGGACACTAGGAGCTGGGAAGACACACAGCAGGACAGCTGACTGAAACTAGCCAAAGGGATATTCCATACCATATGATGTTATGCTCAGTATACAAACCAGGGGGAAAGATGGCTGGGGGCTGCTGCTCAGGAACTGGACTGTGGTGAACAACTCCATTGTGGATCATTTGTTTTATACACTCCGATTCTTTTACCACCATCATCATTATCATTACTTTTGCCCCTTTCTTTTCTGTCCTATTAAACTCTATCACAACCCCCAAATTTTGCCCTCCTACAATTTTCTCCCCACCCCATGGGGGGCAGGGAGTAAGCAAGTGGCTGTGTGGTGTTTAGCTGCCTGGATGGTTAAACCATGACAATTAAGCAAAAAATTACAACATTTAATGGCTTCATTAAAGAAATGTTCAAGCTGTAAAATACTGAGAGTTTGAACACATGCTTGTGACACTCTTAAGAGTGTTACTGTTGTCTGCCAGAGCTGCAGGGCACAGCTGAATGTCACAACAAAGCCATTCTGTCTGCCTGCTGCAGACAAGCACAGCCAGTTCCAACTCCTTTGGCTCTAAGCTGTCTTCACCTTCTCCCTGTTCACCCTCCCCAGTCATCTCTCCTTTCTTCACAGGATTAGTTAAGGCAGAAAAGAGACACAGAGGCTACCTAAAACATTGCAAAACAGGGCACACAAGCATCATAATAGATGCAGGAGACTGCATATGCAAGATTTCCTTTTCAGCAGCAGTGGACATGAGATCAGCTGAGTAAGGTGTTGGCTGATACCCAAAGTTTGCATAGAAACCTCATGGAGTATACAATTAAACATCATCAAATATAAATACCCATTGGCTCACAAAGTCCCAGAGCTACAACACCCTGGAGGCTGCAACACCTTAGAAAGCTCTCTGTACACCTGCCTCTTTCCTGTAACTCTTTTCCTAAACATCAGCCCTCAACATAATGGTTCTTTCATTCCTAACTGTGCCGTCACACCATGCCCCAAAACTTTGCACGGTGAAAACTCATGTAAGGCAGCACAAGTCAAACCAACCTACACTCCCCATCACTGTGCAATCACCTACCCTTGCTGGCCCAAGGCAAGTACCAGTACACCAACACAGACAATCCAATCAGGAAAACGACTGTTTGGCATTTTCCATTCTTTATGGTTTTTTTAACATGGTTTAAGATGAACTTTGGCTGGTTGCCCCAAGACGGAAATGCACTGCTTTGTTGAGTAAAGACACCTATGCAAATGAGAGCACGTGGAACATTTTCTGGGAAGAAAAACCACAGTACGTTACTCAGGACTGAAACAGTTTTGTGTTGGTTTTTGGGTTGTTTAGTTGGTTCTTTTTTGGGTTTTGTTTTTTTTTTTTTTGTTTTTGTTTTGATTTTGTTTTTTGTTTTGTTGTTAAACAATAAAAAAGCAAAAAAACAAACAACATATATCAGTTCCTAAAATAATCCTAAGATTAGCATAAATGCAAACTGAGTAATAAATGCAAGCAGCCAAAAAAAGGAGAAAATATTTTCAGTTAGTGCAGCACACTAATTTCAGCAGTTGCTTCTATGCTGTGGTTTCCTTATGTTTAGAGAACAACATAAAACACTAAAACAGAATCCTTACTAATTTGGAAAAACATTTAAAAAATTGCACCTAGTGAGATTCAATCCAATCACACAGCAACAATGTATTTTTGACCTTGTAAGCCCCTATTACTTTGTACAGAAACAATCCTTCCATTTTCTACGTTGGTGTTTCCTGAAGAAGCACCTGGCCTTCTAAAACACAGCTTTATTTAGAGAACTGAGGCCACTTGGCTTACAAAATTAGACAGACTTATACTACAGCACCACTGTTTTTTGCATTTACATCTGCCTGCTCGGAACAGGTTTCCCTACATCTCCTATGTTCCATGCCATCCTCCAGCTCTGTGCTCAAGTCCTAGGCAATATGGTAGAAGTGTTATCCAGAAGCCAACAGTCATTTTGGTTACACAAAGAGCCCATAATGCTTAGGTTCACTTTCCTCCACTTTTAAGGCCCTTTTTTATGCTTTTGTTAAACAGACTGCCATTATTGTAATTTGAAAGTGACTGGAGTGGTGCCTAAATGTCCAGAAAATGCAAAGAGTCCAAAGGAAAGACCACAAAAAAACCAGAGGTTCACACAATCCAAGGTCAGGACTTCTGACAGTGGCAGCATCAAAGCTAGAAGGATGCTGCAGAACACTGCCAAAATGAGTCATTAGTCTTCTTTCTTATGAGGGAGGAACCCTTATTTAAATCCTTTATAGACAGAGAATATCGTCACCACCACAGAATGAAGTCAGGCTGATTTAGGCGCGGGCTTGAATTATCCCCATGATCTGACAAGGGAAACAAAAAAGCAACCTTGAAAACAAACGCACATGAACTCCTAGCTTAATGTAGCAGTGTATTCAACAACGAATAACTCATTCCTCCCCCACCTCTTACTAGCTTTTAGCTGGTCACTGCTTTCACTTAAGATGGCTGCTCTTTCATTCTGAGAGAGGCAGGCTGCATCATTCAAACTCTAGCTGTGGATTTGTAAGACTACACTGGAAAAAGCAAACAAATTCTGTAATTTAGTGGGAAAGAATAACAGGATAGCTCATCTTTCTGCAGCACAGATGAATGAACTGCAATAGTTACTTAGTAAGCACACAGAGAGTAAAAAATGTAATGATCTCCACAGGTTGAGAAAATATCTCCTTCATCAGCTTTAACTGCAACGTTTTTAAAATTTCTGTGGTTTCCCGAGCCATCCTGTCTCCACGTACTTGCACTGCACTGCTTTAGGTTCACCTCTAATTCTGGACAGCAGCTGGGTGAAATTTGAGCATGGATCTGTTAATTCAAAAACGCAATTAACTTATTTTGGGCTTTTTTTCACATCCAAGGAGATTAATTTTAAATACTTAGTAACTCACCCCCAAGACCCCAAATCTCTCACAAAAGTTCCAACCACAGAGAAAGTCAATTTCAAAGTTGTGATTAAGGATTACGATGGCATTCTCCTTCCCGTACTTGGGGTAACTCTCTGGGTCAGTGTAAAGGGTGCAATCGGTGCCTGACCACCATTCCAGCAACATCACCATCTCTGAAACAAAGAAGAAGAAATAGGTGAATGTACATAGTATATGCAAAACCACAAATCAGTAACATGTTGAAAACATCAGTCACCTCAATGGCACGTGGCAAAGAAAGGGCTGTAATGAAGAACATGTAAGAGGGCTGTTTAAAGCACAGCTAACTACAAGCTGGAAAGTGGTTTCTCAGCAGTATCCTAGTGACTATCATATGCCTTCCATTTCCTATTTGCTTATCCCATTATCAAGCACAGGCTTGTATTGTAGGCTTTGTATTTGTTTTGCTTGGAACTTGAAGTCTGACCACAAGACTTGTGAATCAAACCTTTATTTAGCGAAATCGCTCTGGTCTGGGGCACAGGAAGCTGAGGTGAGTCAGTAAAGCCAAGAAGCTCAGAGAGCTCTATCTCCATGGAGATGGAAAAAGAAAATCTAAAAGCAATGGCTCTCCTCAAGCAACCCATGTCTTGAGCTGGGGGTACCACGGGACTAAATGAAAGCTGAGACTGAAAAGAGGATTTAAGGGACACGTTTGCTTCCTGTCAAAGCTGTCATGAAAGTTCTGAACCAAAGCAAAGGTCTAATGCAAGGGGTTATTGTTAAGTGAAACATATCTCCCTCTCAGAGCAGAGCTGTGCCACGTGAATGCCTCTGCTGGAAGGACGAGACATTCAAGATGCTCTCCTGGCTTAAGACAAGCCTGAAGGCACCAAAAATGCTCATTCACCTCAGGGAAGATCAAAACCAGGCCAGCCTTTGAAACACATTTGAATTCCTTTCCATTTTGGTCCCCTACTGGTCACAACTAGTGACAGAAAACAGAAACCAGCCAGCAACAAGTCTACATTTTCAGTCATCATGAGTAAAATTAACTGCCTGAAGCTCTTGGATGACATTGTGCTGTACACTGGAGAACAAGCATTAACGACATGAATGAATTCTATCTAACAGTGTTACAGCCAGGCTAATAGACAATCTCTATTCAGATAACATTACCTTAACATGATAAAAGTGTGTTCATGATACAGATAAATGACTGACTTGTCAGTCCACCTGCTTATTTCTAATCAGGGAAGGTGACTGCTACTGCAGCAGGAGTATATATTACTCAGTGCATGCTATTATGCATCAAACAATAGCCTGAGATGTGGAGGGAGACTTAAATTGCCATATGCTAACCAGGGAATGGCAGATTTCACTGACTGCAAACTAATTTTTCAGTGAAAGCCAAAGATATTCACATCTCAGTGAGGCAGCTGTGAAGATACAGAAGCATATACTTTGAAGACTTCCCCTACAAGGAGCTGCCTTGTGAAACACACTCAATGTCACACCTTTTTAAGGGTATAGCTTTCTATTAGATTTATATGGAAAATAAAAGCCCTTCACTCCTCAAAGCACAGCAAAATTGAGTAATAGCTGGGGGAAAACAACCCATCCCACAATGTAATTTGCAAACATTTACGGAATCTACAGTCATATCCTAGGGCAGAACACAGTCACAGAAAAGAAAGTAAATTAGTGATTAGGATTAGATCTTTTGCTTAACTAGGAATCCAACTAAGAGAAAAAATGACCGCCACATGACTTTCCCTCTTTTTAACACCTACTGCCATTAAATCTATTCCCTAAAAACAAACAAACAAACAAAGGCAGAGATGATGATGGTAAGGTTCTCTTAACAGAAGAGCCAACTTTACCTGAGAAAAGTCATCCCACTTCAAATGTGGATTTATTTTGTCTTTTCCTAAGGAATTTGAACAAAACTACTAATGTATCGTGTATCTCACTATACAGGTGTGCCACATGCATAGAGCTCTTCAGTTTTATACGTCCAGTTTCAAATACATTCCAAAAAAGCACAGGCAAAATTATTTCTAGATGTGCTTTGATTTTTCAGGCTTCACATAAGCAGGATTTTTGTTTGAATAAATACTGCAGAAATAGGTCCCTATCCCTCACCTCACAGGCCATTTGCCACTGATGTGCTCAGGCAGTTGCTGCAGAAACACAAAGCAGGCACTGAACACCACTGCATTTAAATACAGTAAATACCATCTGCCAGCCTCTAATTTCTTAACATGTTTATTTCCCTCATCTTCCCTACTCTTTCTTTCCCCTTCTTCCCAGCCTCCTTTCTCCTTGTGAATCTCAAGCAATGGTAAGTAGCGTCAGTTTGTGCTACTCTTGCATTATGTCGCCAGCTTACTTCCACAGCCTCCCACAGAAATTTATGACCCAGCAACTTGCTGTGGTGGCTCAGCCACACAAGGTCACCCGTTCACACTCTTCTTCCCTCCTTCACAGTACACAGAAGATCAGAGGAAGTCGTCTCCTTTGTACACCAGTTGTACTGTATAAGCAGAAATCAGCTGCATACTGGGAAGAAAAAAAAGATTTTTGCTCCAAACCAGGGCTGGTCTAAGATTTCTAAGGCTTCTTCACACCCCCTTTGATGAGGTTTTGGAATTTCAACACCACAACTGAGCTGATAAATACATATTCAAGCACATCATGAGGGTTCCTACCTTTCAAAGCAATTCCTCCAGTGACACTTTCAAACAATTAAGGCAAAGGAAGGAGAAAAACCAAAGGAAGTTGAAATCTCTGCTCCCTGCTTTGAAGGCAGAGTCCTTGCAGTGCATTACAACTAGCTTCAGAAGAAGCTGATGGCAGAGAGAAATCATGACTTGAAAGACCTAATATGGATACCCTGTGTGCTTACGAATTTTGAGGTTTTTTTACCTTTCCGAAAGAACAAAAAAACCCCACTCATCCTGCTTCAAATAATATCCTTACCTCCTGCAAGAGTAGATAGTTTCCTAGCCCTTCACTGCACAAATCTGAGCTGCTTCAATGCCTGCACTTCTAGAACAAGTTACCAGAAAAAACAAAATCTCCAAGGCAGAGCTGAACTATAAGTTGTTACATGAAAAATAACATTCAAGGGAAGAAGGGAAACACACAGAGTTTATTGAGACTTCTATCTCAAAGTTTTGCAAGAATGAGTCACTAAAACAGTTAACACTTCTTCTGTAGAAGGTTTTAGCAGTTCCTTTAGCTAACTATTCTTGATAAGGACCAGATGACCTACTGTGGTTCCTTCCAACCTTATCCATTCTGTGATTATGTGATAAACCATGGAAACACTTGCTTACAAGATTAACTATAAATTACCTATTTTAAAGTGCCATTAAAAGCATAATTCTGTATTGACTCAAGAAGTACAATAATTTGAAGATCTCAAGTACGTGCATAACTTTATTTAAGGAGCTACAGAACTGTTTCCCTCCATGACATTCTTCATTTCCTTTAATCTCTTAATTTTCTTTAATCTCTCTATCAAGGCAACACCACGAAAAAGAACTCAGAAAATTCTTATGGGAATATATGGTAAAAGCACAGCTAACTTGCCAATACAAATAAAAGCAGCACAAGTGGGCAAGCTGTGACCACCATTTCAAAGAGCAGACAGGGTGAATGGCTGCATGATGAATGACAGCATTGCATAGAAGACTGGGGAAAGCATTTTAAAAAATGCAAAAAGAAGGCTTAAGACAGACTGACAGTACAGTCTAGAGTCCATGCCTGTCTGTGGAAGAATGACTTGCAATAACTTACTACCTTTCCAGATTTTCAGACTACACCTGTTAGGTACACTTCCTAAGCATTTTTCATAGAATGATGTCTACAGGTAACTAAGAAAAGCAAGTCTGTATCTTCCCTAGACTACTCAAAAGCCTTTGTGTATCACAGACAGGGTTAAACCCCTAAATGACACCTACTACATTAACTGCAAAGCTGCCTAAGAGGTTTTCAAAATACTTCCAAGTGTTCCTTACACAGGCTCTTCCAGTGTTTCACTCTGCTGTCTAACCTCACCAGGCATTTATTTCTGGCCTCTAATTCCTTCTTCTCTGCAGGAGCTGCAAGTAATTATGAGGGAAACTTGAAGGCAGGAATTCTGCTTGTATTGATTAGTACATGAAACTGGAGCTCAGAGCTGGAATATTGCTACATGACTACAGGAAAAAATTTTAAAGTAACTTATTATTATAAAAAACCACCTTTCCTGTGAGAGGGAACCAAAACTCGTTCTTGGGGGAAAAAAACCCTGCAGCTGGAAAAATCAAGCAATGCCTCTCCCCCTTCCCCAAGATCTGTGGGAGGTCATTCAGGGAGCCCAGACAGACAAGGCATCAGACTTCCAGCTTCAGATTCTCTTCCATGCAGGTGTTGCACCAACGAGGCACAATCTGGTTCACTCCGAGATGGAGGTCCTGGTCTTCAGCCTGTAGGAAAAGTCTTAGGATGACTGGTTTTCTGTAATTCTGTGGTTTTCTGTGATTTTGTGGGCTTAAACAGAAGACCAAAATCCAGCCCTCTCTTTCCTTAGCACCACCACCACGCCCCATTCCCTACCCCCACCATTTACCACAGATGGTGGCAAAACCACTGGTATCTTTGGACTTGTTTTCCCCTCCCTTGAAGCTGTCTTGCAGCAAAAGTGCTGGCTGATGGCAGGGAGGGGTTATGAGGAATCAAATTTAAGAAGAAAAACAAACAAGCAAAACCCTTCTCTCTTGCCTTCAGGTCTGGTTTTGCAGATTTTTGCCCCATTCTCCATGGAAGATCCTATAAGCAACTCCTTTGAATAACACTTCAACTAGTTACATGGCTGTGCTTTTAAGGACAGAAATCATCAACAGAGAGGAAGGAAGAAACGGTGACTTTTAATTCCTCACTCATCACAGTAAGTTACTGGATGTGCTTGCAAGGAGAAAGATAAGAACAGCACGGCCCTTTCATATATTCAGGTTCCAAGTCATGTTCATTTCAGCATTTGCTTGCAGGAAATTATTTCAATGTACTTTTCTTCAACAGTCATGTATTCCAACACAGGCAATGTGCTGCATTTGCCACAAATGACTGAGGACAGTATAGCATGTGCTGATCAAAGGAGTGAGTACAACAAACAGTGAAAGAAAGCATGCCGCTTGGCAAGTTCCTAGACACCAACATTTGCTTTGTACGGGCGCGAAATCAGGCAGTTGCACCTCTTCCGGATGTGGTTTCTTGTTGTCAGAAACACCACTGGCTTTTTGTACTTTGTGCAGCAGCAGCACCACAGAAGAACTGCTTAGCAAAGAACAAATGGTTACAGTTCATTCACTGCAAGTCACTGTGCAAAAGGAACACCAGTCTCATTCCAGTGCTTTCTTTTTAGCAGTTTCCTATACACATGCACACACACCCCCAAAAAATATTTTTTAATTTATGCATCCTTGGCCTACTTGTAGGTTTTATTACTTTAAGCCTGCGTATCTTTAACTGTTCCTTCCAAGCTATTTGAATAAACCATTCAATGTTACAAATGGTACATTATGTACAAATGGTACATTATGAAACCAGTAGGTTTATTATGGAGACCTCAACATTCACTTCTTATTGGGAATTAGTTATCAGTAGAAGGGAGATGACAGCCTGAAAGGAAAGCTAAAGCTACCAACCCCAGCTAGCAGGTGATCCTGAGAAGCTTGTGGGAAGAAGCGACTGACCCTCTTAAGGTAGAAAGTTAATTGAGAAGAAGAAACAACATGTACCTGTCCTGAGCGCACATGTATGTTTTCCGTGCTGGTGGATTCGTATGAGTAACTTCTGCTTCCTCTCAAAGACAGCCTAATCTGTAATACTCTAAAACCAGTCAGAAGATAGCTGGAAAGGATTATTATGAAGCTATTGCTTATGTCACCTCCATGATGCTTGCGTACCTCCAACATAGTATTCCACAGACAATTCTGTCACTGTCTGTTCTGTATCCCTACTCTCCCTAAATACACACACACCAACTCTCTTTCCTCTGACAGGCTAAATGGGTAAATAGATAAATTAACCTTCAATTTAAACTGAATTTAATCTGGATATTGCAATTTCTCTTTTAAACTTGAGGGTGGCTTTCTGCATGCAAATCCTTTCCAGTTTTTCAGGTATGTCACAACTGGTCTAATAAAAACAATGCTTTTGACTACAAATCATTTACATTATCCATTTTCCTTAACCCTCTCCCAGCTGTGCTCAGCCAGACAACATCATCCCAAACAGTAAGACCAGATATGCTACAGCCTCTAGTTAACTGTGAGGACAGTGTCTGTCACAGTACTTCATGATGTCTAACCAACAGCACTTCTCTCAAGTAATTCCCACCACACCCACAGCCCCTGGAGGAGCCCCACACTGGAGCAGGTGGATGCCTGAGAGGAAGTTGTGAGTCCATGGGAGACCCGAGGAGAGAGGGGCTCTGCTCTCATGCTGGAGCAGCCTGTCCCTGAAGGACTGCACCCCATGGAACAGTGACCCGTGCTGCAGCAGTTTTGGGAGGACTGTCTGCCCATGGGATGGACTCACATTAGAGAAGTTCATGGAGAACTGTCTCCTGTGGGAGGGACCCCACGGTGCAGCAGGGGAACGACTCCTCTCCCTGAGCAGCAGGAGAAGCCTCAGGTGATAAACTGACCATAACCCCCATTCCCTGTCTCCTTGTGCCACTGGGGTAGGAGGTAGATCTGGGAAGGAGGGAGGGCTGGGAGAAAGTGTTCTTAAGGGCTTATTTTACTTCTCACTATCCTGCTTTGATTTTGTTAGTAATAAGTTCACTTCATACCTTTAAGTTGAGCCTGTTTTGCCTGTGATGGTATTTAATGAGGGATCTCTCTCTCAGTTCTTATCTCAACTCATGAACACTTTGTTAAACTTTTCCTCCTCTGTCCACCTGCAGAGGGGAGTGAGTGAAAGGCTTTGGAGGGTGCTTGGCACCTGGACAGTGTTACCCCATGACACATGCACATCAACAGTATGTTCTGCTGAGGGGTCTTGTTAGGATGCAGAAGGAATTCTGGAGAGTTATACTCCGAGTGGTTATGTCACAACTGCTATGTGGAGTCTGCACTATGAAGCAGATTTTATGAATAAGAAATGTACATAAGAAATATAACGAAAAATTTTGCTCCGTCCTTAGTAGAAGGAAGCATCTTATCTCAGTGAGCAGTAGCTGGTGTCAGGTTTCCATGAATATTAGATTATGTTTTTTATTAAATTATTCAGTATTTGATGTACACAAACGATGAAGCCTAGTACATTCATCTGTACAAGCACAGACAGGCAGAAGAGATGAGTGCTGAGAGAAGAAAATTGAAAAGAGTAGGTGAGAAAATTTAAAATAAGGTGTTAAGCATTCTGCAGTGACCAGTAATGCAGCATTTGATAGCCCCTGTCTGATTAGTTTGGGCTTGCACAGCAACCACTTTCTAAAGGGAGACTCAAACAACTTTTATATTCTGGCACACAGACTCACCTGGGACAAAGCAAAACACCACCATCACACATCCCTCTCCTGTCCTGCCTTCAAGTATGACCCCACATCATGCCTTACCCCCCTGGGGTAACTTGTGTGTCCCACTGATGAAGCTGTTGAAGCAATGAAGCTTAAATGAACAGTACATATGATGTTACTGCAGTTCTCATTTGTATGGTTAGGGTGGCATATTGCTGTCTAAATCCCAGAACAGAAGCTTAAATGAAGGCAGGGTGACCTACATTAAGCTTAAGTAAGTGCCACATCTTAAAATGATAGAATCAAAAAATCAAATCTAGTAATTACAGCGTGGTTATAAATCTGGTCTCATAAAACACCAAATAAATGAACAAGTACTTGCCATCAGGTATTTGAATTTCTACAGTTTCTCTTCAAGTATTTTGCTGATACCAGAAAAAAAAAGAACTTCAAATCTAACACTTCCAGGCAATGTTAAGCCGTTCATGTAGTACAATAAAAGAAATTCCTATTAATAACCTTTGTGGATGATAAAAAGTCAGAACAGAGCTTAAGAATCAGATGACCTTGAGAGGTAAGGTAACAAAAATGGAATTAATTTTGATGGGACACATCATTGCATCATATCTTGCAGAACTAATAAAAAGAGAGCCTCATAATTTGGAAATGACAGAGAATTATCTGGGAACATTATTTTGCTGCTGAACATTGCTGCTCCATTCATATTATACAGCCCTAAGAAGGAAGAAGATGGCATTAGGATGTCTGTTCCTGGAGAGAAGGAATCATGCATTGCACTGAGAGAATCTCTGGGCCAGCACACCAGTACCAGACATCCACACACAGGAAGGAGACACTGAAACAAAGCAGATGCAGACCAGGGCTATCAGGACGGCCCGAAAGTAGAAAAGTTTGGCTCACAAATGCTAGAGGAGGACTGGGTTGGCTCCCCACAAATACGGCTTATGGATGAGGAAAGTTAACAGTACGGAAGAAGAACCATTTAAGCTAAATACCACTAGCACAAGAACATCCACGTCTAAAGTGACTGAAAATACAGGCATCCAATATTCTGAAGATTCTTCTGATTACTTTGTCAGACAAAAATGCTTAGCAGCTCTGTAAATTGAGTAAGAATCATTTTAAGAAGACTACATTATACCACTGCTAGAAATTCAGTGATTCAGGAACTCCTTTCTAGTCCTATTTTCTGTAATTAGGAAAAAAAGTGAGATTTTCCAAACAGACTGCCTTACAGGCCTCTCTCCTCTCTTCCATCACTGCTTGAGATACACACTGCAGCCTGAGAAACACTTTGCTACCACAGGCTGCAGTGAGTATTCACTGGACCAGGAGGCAGGCAGTGTCTTGCAGCAATGACCAAAGGCTTCTGTTAAAGCAGGGTAGCACCAGACAGAAACCTTTTCCAAAGGAGTTCTCTGTTGAAAATCACCTTCCAGGAGGCCAGGACCTCAAAATTTGAGTATCCAAATAAGCAAACATGAACTAAGTTAATAAATGTCAGTCTTAACTTGTATTTATTGAATCACAATTGACTTCTCTGACATGAGTCATTAGCATGTTCTTAATTATAGGGCAATCAGCATTGTCCATACTCAGGTCTCATGCTTTCATGCACAACAAAAATACACACACTCAGGAGACTGGGTTTATTTTGCCATATGCATTAGGGAAGTTATTTGACTTAAGTGAATCATGGTTAATCCACATATTTAGTAAGAAGACCTATTCTCACATAATTTTTCTCCTTCTTGCATGTATTCTTCCAATAGCCTTAATTTCTATACACAGCAAGTTTATCCTCCAGAGTTTCAAATCAAAAATCAAAAATTTTGGCTTTAGAAAGAAAGCATTTCAGAACAAGAGAGAAAATCCCACTATTTTTGCTGCTCTAAATCCATGCCATCAACATTTCAGCTTTTTCAGCTACTGACAAGAAGAGACACTATTTTATCTCTGAGAAAATTGACTGATGATACAAAAAACTATGAGTTGCCAAAGAAAGCAATCTCCAGCACGAATTGGAAAAAAAGTGAATTAGGAAACTGAACAAAAGGTAAATTAAATCCTAAGAAAATCTACAATGTTTTTAAATAAAGACTCTAGTTATCAAGAACTGCATTTCATAGAGGTGTAAACACATAAAAAGAAGGAACTATGGTGTCTGCAGAACAGCAGAACAAGAAAACCAGGGATAATGGCTTCTAAGGTTTCTGTACTTTTCCAGCAATACTTAAATTTGGCTTTTGATTTCAGGTAACTGGTAATCTACATATTTCTGGATATAATATGCTACAAATTATTCATTTTTAGACTCAAGTCATCTAATTTCTACTCCGTCTTCTTATGCACAAGATATTCTATCTGAATTTCAATAATGGAAGAAAAAACTGACTGAGTACCTGTATTATATCATCGGAGTTAATGGTGAATAACCACGGAACCTCTATCACTGAGAACACTGTTCAGAACAAAACCATTACTCATTTTTCACTTGCATTCTATGAATTCCCTCTCTCTGCCTGTAATCTTACAGCATCTCATCATGTGAGGTCTTGAGAGACAAGAACTATGTCCCAGTGCTTATTTTAGCTTCTTAATCCCTATCAGTGACTTTCACAAAATGTTCTTTAGAGGGACAATAAGGTCAGAAACTACAAATCAAACAAACGGCTTTCATGAATTAAAAATAAACTACTACAGATCAGATACACCTATCAAGTATTAAGCTGTAATTTTTGTACTGGGTGCAGTCTGTAACCCTTCAAGATGATGTTATCCAAATATATAAATATACAAAAATCCCCACTTTTTCTCACTGAAGAATGTAATACGTATCAGAAAGTATACATTCTATTGAGACAGACATACACCCAAAGTATACAACAATATTACACCACACATAAGGACACTATTGCCTCTCAATTCACATTTAGTTTGATTGTGCTTGCATTTCTCCAAAGCTTTTAGAAAACTAATCCACTGCTGGAACATTGCAACCTGCTCAGACAGCCTGCAGATCGTGTGCTCCAGCAGGTGAGGATGCAAATGTACCATTTGCTTGTCTAACCTCTCACTGCTCAAACTGAAAGGGTATCCACAAAAAAAAAGCATTACTGTCTTTCTGCTATGTAGTCCCAGTGGCACAGTATAACACTGCAAAAATTCTGCACAAAGAGGTAATAAGCTTTTTGCTTTTTCCTATCTGCTGCAAGCAACAGTGTTGCATTCTTAGAACTATTCGTGTTGAATAATCTTCCTGGAAAACACAGGTTTAGCTTACATGGTACATGGAAACCTTGCATCATGAAAGAAACATCAGCTTGTTAGCTGAAGGACAGAAATCACTCATGTCCTAGGTTGCTGTGAACATCATTCCTTCCACCTTTTTTCTGACTGCCAAGGGTGTGACTGAGAAGCTTGCGAGATGAGCTTCTAGCTTCAGCTAGATGTCATGCAAAGGTTTTTCCAACAGCCTGCCTCTGTGGGAAAAAGCTTGCATGGAGGCTTCCACAAGGAAAACTCAACTGACAGTCTTCCAAATCTAGATGTGTCAGCATATCACATCACTCCTTGACATAGTAAAGCAGTAGGCGAGCAAGCAGATCTCAAGGTTCAACATGGAAGACTTTGATTTATGGACACTATGCAAGAGGTACATATTCTTGAAGAGAAAGAGTAGAGCTTCTTCTACTGAGGGTGCAGCCCCAATTCTGAAGAGCAAATCTCTCTCTGCTCTTAGCTAAGAAAAAATAGCTGAACAGCAAAAAA
>VXAD01008914.1:3505247-3531098 GCA_013399195.1 Dicrurus megarhynchus | reverse complement strand
AAAAAAAAAAAAAAAATCTAAAGATTCAAAATGCTGTTTCAAAATACACTTCATTTTTGCAAATCAGAGCTGGCCATTTATCAGAAAACTCACACAACAAGGAATGTGGACAGGAAAGAAGGTTTCACCTGCCATCTACCATCCCTGGGAGGTGGGGACAGAGGGAGCCCTAGGCTGGCCAGAGCCCACTGCTCCCCTCCTAGATGTAGAGAGCTAAGGCAGGGTATGCAGTGTACAGAACAGTGTATGCAAAGCAGTGCTCTTTTACAGAGCACAGGGCACACAGGCTGCTGAAAGAGAGCTCCCTGGTAATTGCTCAAAGGCATGCAGTGTACAGAGGCAGCCTGTGACTAGAATGATATGCTAAAAGGAGCACTTCATAAGTGTGTCATTTTGAATATTAAAGTACAAACAAAGCTTTCACTTTAAAGTGGTAACAAATCACCTCCTCCCAACACTTACTAATTTGTCAACATAACTTCAAGATAAAAATCACAGATTAGGAGAGAAGCCAATATATTACGCTTTTAAAAACCAAACCAAACCAAACCAAAGACTGATGGCGCACAGATTTCTTCCCTCCACTTTTGTTATTTCCCTCAAACGTACACTGACATTTACCTAAGTCGGCCAGATCCTCAACTGGCATAAAAATAAACTTTGTCTCCAGTCTAGTTACTGTTAACACCACGCTGAGTTACACAAAATAAGGATTAGACTCATCACACCTACTACAAAGCTAAAAGTTTTATCTGTGCTTTGATCTTAGCAATCTCACGTCAATGCCTGCTTAGTAACATAGAATTAAAACGTGCATATACATGTGCATAAAGTGACTAATGTACTAAGTGAAAATACGTTGCTTTATTAAAACATTATGGCTGTAATTTTGAAGGCTGACATCACACAACGATAGTTCTGGTGCTTGCTGTGTCACGGCTCCTTGAACAAGATCCATTTGATTTTTTTACAAAATAAAGACAACAAAACACTATTGATGAAAAGGGGATTAACCCTTTTTGATGTGTTGTCATCAGTGGTTTCTCAGATGGAATGTATAGAACAAAATAAACTAGAAACAGTTTAATATGGCCAAGCCAGCATTCCTGTAACACAGCCACGCTGAAATTGCTTTGGGAACCAAGATCAGAATCAGATTTAATGCAATGGTATACTGAAAGCCAGAGTGGGCTGTCCTCATAGGGGCTATGATAAGAACCAAAAATTTGTGGTTAAGACCAGTAAATTAAGGCATGTCTCTAGTATTTGAACCAGCATTTGGTCTGGGCACAAGCCTTGCACAGGACCCTTCCAGTTACTGCATGCATTCTGGCTCACCACCGCAGTTCCTAGCTTCACTCCAGTTCCCATTCCCATACTGCCTTCCTTCTCAAAACACATGCAAATCTTTCAAGTTTAATCACATAAGATTCTCTCCTTCTAACATTAACATCCACAAAATGTAAAATCCAGTATTTCTTCAGGTGCAGAATAAATTTTAAGTCAGCATATGTATTCTTGAAAAAAGTTTCAAGTGATCCTTCCTTCTCTAGTGCAGTTCTGAGCTAGAGGAGTGGAAGAACATGGAAACAAGTTTTGCCCATTTCTTTAGCCACTGTTCCTTTAAAACTATCTCCATGCTCCAAGTTATAAGCAACCCTCCCTTCAGAAAAAACCAAAAAACAGCTGCACACTTCAAACATTTAATTTCACAGCTTTTTTCCGTCTTTTATCCTGACACAATCTGCCTACAAAACAGCTTCTTCTCTCCAAGTTACACAGCGTATGGAACAAAGCCAGCCTCACAAGTACAATGGATTTAACACACATACAGATCTGCAGTAGTCAGTGTTTTGAAATGCTCTTTTCAAACCCTTTGGGAAAATTAATTATTTAACGGCCACGTGTCAGAGATATTTGTCTCACATCTGAAGGCTCTTCTTATCCTTTTTCCCCAGGGAATTTAGCAGTACTCCCACGTTTCAACAAACCGGCAGTTCCTCGCTTGGTAACAGGACCAGTCAGCGAAGATAACAATCAGCCAGGCATTTCTTCCTTCTCCTTTGTCCACCTGACAGCCCCCAAAGGTCAGCACAAAGCTCCTTGTTGAAGGCCTAATGAAGCAGTGAAGGAAGCAGCAGGAATGACCTTCCAAACATAATACCCAAAATCAGTAAAGGTGCCCTTCCAGACAGACAAGTTGGTCTCACAGGTTTCTTCTACTAGCATTTCTTTTTCGTATCTCAAGAAAAGACATCCTACAGAAGTACCCACCTGCAACAGGCACTGCTCATATATGAAAGCAGACAACCTTCCTATTCCTTTTTTTAGTCTTCCTTGCTTAAAAATGCAATCATGATTTCAGGACTTTTTTACAGCAAGAAATCAATGACACGAGTTGGAAAAAAAAGAGAGACTCCAGCATCCTGACTCTATATGAAGGTCAAACACAGCATTATCATTCCCACACTATTTGGGATAAAGAACTCAACAGTATTTTCCACTTTCTAATATTGTTCACAGGAACCACCTTTGAAAAACAGTCCTGAATATTCCTATGGCACTCCAATATCCTATGCAACACAGGAAGAGCCTAGCATACCACTGCTCTTAAAAGAGGTCCAATTCCCATCCCCATCTTTCCAACACAGAAAAAGAACTTTTCAAGGACTTATTCACATGGCACATACACTGAGCAACAGCATATGACAGGTCTTTCCCAATAATTTTAATTCACTAAGTCCAAGAGTGTAACTCACACAACTTGGGCTGCTTCATGCTGCAAACATTGTTTGCCATTCTGCTCACCTTCACTTGCCTAATTCTCTATTTATCAACCATCATTTGATTTCCACATGAAGACATCTATCACATCTCAAAGATTCATGGATTTGCCATTTCAGCTTTTCTAATTCTCACCTGACAACTGCATGTACCGAAAGAAAGCTACAAGCTATCGCTGTACAACCAGAGAAATTTGAATCACCTTTCAAGAAACCCTGAATTTTAGGCACGAATTAAAGAAAAGACAGTGAAGACATAAGAGAGACAAGTTTATGGTAAGCTTTAATCCAAGCAGAAATTTTATGAACTCTTAGCATTAAAAAAAATCCACTGAAAATACAGTGTTATACTAAAAGGAAAATGCACTATGGTCTCAATTTTAAACTAGAGAAACTAAGTACATAAAGAGGCATGTCAGCTATTTTGCCTGTATCTCCCTCCTTTATGAGCACAAAAAGCAATACATGCTCAACTAATAAAGTTTTAATTGATATATTTTAGTGGGTAAAAATATAACCCAATCCATACAATGCAAGCACTTTTCTGAATACATCAAGCTTAACATCTCCCTCACTATCTTTTGTCTTTGTACAAAGAACAGCATTACAAAAGTCTGTCATAGAGGCCCTACAGATAAATGGTATGAGTTTGAAGGAAGTAACAGATTCTTTAGTTCTCTATACTTAAGATTGCCAGCATAGAGTCTTCAGCAAACTGCAGAGGATTAGCACACTGCACATCTTTGGATGAGATACTATATGAGCAAAGGGAAATACCTGGAAAATGTCAGAGAATGGTATGAGATTCTTAGGGAAAAAAAAATCCAGTAGGATAGGAGAGTAGCTCCTTTAGAGCAGCAAAGCAGTATAAATGAGAGCCCTGACAAAAGCCTCCCAGCTGCAGTTTTCCAAAAAACAAGGCTAAGCTTCTTTAGAAGTGCCATCAAGAAACTGAGTTGGTACAATCACTATTTATATTTCCTTACCTAACACAGGCAGATACATTCATTCATCAAAATCTTCCATTAGCAGTACATATTGATTTCGGAATTTTTTAAACAGGGTCATATAAGTATGGCATAAAAACAGTACGAGATTTATGTACAATGAAAAATCTCTCATGTATTAGGAAGACCACTTGTTTTTAACTCTCAAAGAAAACCCAGGAGATGCAACCACTTGGAGATGCAATATACTGGAAATTCAATTTAGAAACACAGCTAAGTGAACTTAGAACCTTGAGAGAAAGAAATATTAGTTATTGACACTCCAGTGCAATTTGCTTGAGTACAGAAAAAGCACACAGATGTAACATACTTATTAATAAAAGTGTGCTAACTGAAGAGCAAAACGATCTGTACACAAATAATTGCACTGTAATCTCTTTATGGTTCCTTATTTTGTTTCAAATGTTGTTTTGGCAAGGACCAAAGTGGGTCTGGAAAACAGGTAACTGCCTTTCTGAAACCAATCAGTTGAAAAAATTGTTTTGCACACATTTTTATTTAGCTTTTTATTCACAGTTGAAGGATTCCTACTTCTGAATGTGGTGTTGGAAGAAACATGTTTAAGCATATACTACTCCAAGACGGATGTAAAGGAAATTCAGCAGCAGTCTCAGAAGTGAGAAAACAATATAATCCTTAAGTAAGAAGTCTTAACCTGAAGGTTGCAAACAAGTCACAGGAAATACCACCTAGCCACAGAAGAGTACCAAGCATGTGCACTCAGAAGCTCTTTCATCTCAAGTGTCACACTGAAAAACCTCAAGTATCTGCTGAAAGGACATACTGGTTCCTACTGGCTTGGAAATCCTCCTGCAAAAAATCAGTCAGATACCAGATACTTTCACTGGACCAGCTGCTGAAATTCTTGTTACAGGATGAGCCTGAAAACCTACTCCATAAATCTTGCTGCTATGTGACTATGATTTTGGATGAGGAAGAATCACCTAGATGTACACTTTCAGGGGCGCACACTGCTCAAAAGGGAGTGGCAGGGGGCAGAAGATGTAGCAAATCAATAGCAAATGAGACAAGACACAATGCACCTCACTCAGAACTAACACCAGTAGACCTACTCCCTGACCAAACACAGGAGAATTCAGAGTTCTCGCAGTAGTCCTACCTGTGGAGGTACTGTGCTTCCCTGGAGAGGGTTGGATTACTGCTAGTTTGTATTTGCTTGTAACTGGTGATCAGTGAGCTACTCTCTGCATCTCTGCATGAAGTTTCCACAGCATCAAGGGACTATCCTTCAGATTCAGTACTGCTTTAGCAATAAAACCAGGCCTATAGCTAAAATGGGGTTTCCACAAATATGAAATGATCTTTTGATTGTGATATTCACCCTTAATGAATAAACAATTGTAGCACCGAAATGTCTTCATATTCTGTGCTATAACATGAATCATTAGATATCATATTCCTGAATTAGACTGTGTAAGATAGAAGTAGTTTTGTACAAACACTGCAAAACTTACCCCAGTTCAAGAATCTAGGAAGCTTCCTGGCCAGATCTAATGATTAACAAAAGGTGCTGGAATCTTTGTGATGTGTGATGCCAGACACCAAACAGAATGCAGTTCACCTATTGCTTCCCTGCCATCCATCCCTCTATCCAGACTTCAGGCTACCAACATCACACTTCAGATCAGGAATCTGATGCAAGTATTAAAAAAAAAAAAAAAAAAGGAAAAGGAAGACAAGTGACCTCTACAAAGGCTCCAGCAACAACAAAGTAGTATCAGTGACAGTGAAGATGCCCTTTTCATTAAAGATCAGACTAAGTGTCTCTTTAGCTCTTTGCTAGTCTTGTAAAGAAAGCATCAGTATCAAAAGTTTTTTCACATCCATTTTCACAGAAAGCAGTCGCTTTCTCCTGAACTGAGAGCTGAGCATAACAGATCATATCCCTTGTAGGCTGAAGGAGGAACTCTGGTAAAGGTCATGCACAGATGTCATTCAAACACACCTTCACGATGCTCACACAGCATGCCTGCAATCAGCATCCAGTCTTGTGTGATCCATTCAAGCTCACTGTCAATACTTGAACACCTACGAAAACTGAGTAACAACAACTGCAAGTGGCATAAAATGAGAAGGACTGAAATGTTATCAGTTGATACAGCAAGTTAATGACAGTAGGGAAAATATGGAGGCATATGCTAGGCACTGCAGAGGACTTACTCGTAGCAATTAATGCAATTCCACAAACACAATCTGGGAAAAAAGTTCCAAGCTGTGATGGATGCAGCAAACACACACACACACACACACTTACTTTATCTTACTCTACCACTAAAATAATGGAGAATCTGGTGCAGTAATTGCTCCTTCTGTCTTTCCAAATTAGAGAAAGTCAAGGTTTGGCCTCAGTGGAGAATTGTTCAGATAACCAGCAGCACTAGTCATAAGTACGTAACAGGTATAAAAGGGTATTAGAAAATAGGCTGAAGGAACACATTAATGAATTAGCATAGATGACCCTTTAGGGTAGATGATTTCTACCAGAGTTTTTTTTTTTTTAGAGTTTATCTACGTTAAAACTAACATGGGCATTTTCTTAGTACACTCTATTTCCACAGTTACTTCCACAGCTTGGCCTGAGACAAAAAGAAAAGGCTAAGGTGATGGTCTAGTTTTCTAAAGGTTCAAATCAACATCTTCCCTTTGCAAGACTATCAAATCTGGCCTCCAATTTTCCCCCAGCAGTTGTTGTAAACTTTCCATAATCTTTACCTGTGGCTTTGTATGGACGTGGTGTGCGGAACTAAGATAACAAAGGCTTATGTGGACAAGTAGCTCTTGAGAAAAATACATTTTACACAGATTACTCAAAACAACATTTCAGAGAGGCTAAGAAAGCAGTTCTAAGTGTCCTATGAAAACTCTTTGCTACCTCAACATTGACAAGTGTAACTCATTGCTTTATAAATAAAATACTATAAGACTGTATTAAGGACACTGTACTATACTTTGACACCACCAGACTGCTTCCTCTGCAGCATAAGATGGTGGTAAAGAGAAGTGGAAGAAGAAGAAAGTCCTACTTCTCTGGGTCCCTCTTGCTTCTCAACCCTTCCCAACTACTTAGCTGCAACAGAGGTGAGAATTCTCCTCCCTGCTTCAGCACCACCTTCATACAAACAAGTAAAATGGCTGAGGGCTCCTCTAAATGCCAAGAAACAAAGGACTGAGGATTAGCATGATACTACCACAAATCCTTGTTCAGCTATTCAGTTCTCACATCTCAAAACCTATCGCTGCACATGGAAAGAATTAGCTCTACTGTGTTATAACAGTCAGTCAAGATGATGGAACTCAAAGTAGTTCTCAATTTCCTCTGGTTTTGTTTCTAGGAAGCTCAGTCATAAGAAGAATCAGTTTCCATCTTTTTTTTGCTGCAGTCAATGAACAGGCATCAGGGTGCCTCTTTCTATGCAAACAAGGGCCTTCCCCTTAGCAGGATCTACAAACTGCAGCCTACATAGTGTAACTTTACCCAGAGGTGTAATAACAACCCTTTCATGGCATGAAAATAGGTATTAGTACTACTATAATTTATTTATGAAGGCAGATTAGAAGCCAAGTCAATTGCTTTTAAGGCCCTTGTGCACCTGTCCACACGACCGTGTCACTACTGGCAGGTCTTTTGTTTATGCAAAGTTCACCTGGTGCAGAGTCAGCAGGAGGCCAGTTTGCCACTCACCCTGGGAGCACGAGAAGCTCATTTCCCCCCAGCACAGTGGCAGTAAGAGGACAAGATAACAATGACTGCTCTACTCAGAGGCAAATACCTCCCACCCAGCACCTCTAAAGAAGCCATGTACCCTGTATGTGTATGTACCATTATCATAGTCCAGGCACATGTCCTGACCAGTCCATAGGAGCCCAGCACACTCTGCTTGACCTGGGGTTGCAGTTCAACAGCCAAGAAAGCACAAACTGATTTGGGAAGCACAAACCACTTTCCCACTGCCCAGCAAGCTATGCAGCCATGTGCACATATGGCCTGAATCCCAAGACAACCTGTTCCCTCTATGTGTTTGGCCAGTTTTACAAGCTACTGCAGAAAACCTGTGGGTACCGCTTGTGGTGGTTTGCTGCCACATAAGGGGGAGGAGTATGGTGTATTCCTGCCTCTTCCAATTCAGAAACAAACAGCATCCATGAGAACTGTGATGTATTCCACACTAAGTGCTTCCTACCTCGGTTCTCTGTCTTTTAGAAAAAGAAACTGAGGACAAAATGTTCCTAAATTATTTAAAAATAAAACCCAAGATTGATTGCTTGCCCAACCTTTGCTCTTATGCCAACTTCCAAGCACACTTATGTTCAAAATGTTTATTGTTATCACCCTACTGAGGTTTGCAGTATTCAGTTTCCTTATTAGGGTGCACTCTGTTGAATTCAGTATGAGGGAGAGTTTATCCGGGTTGTCATTTTACAAAAGGGGAAGTGGATTAACAGGCAGTTGAACCAATCCATGAATATATATTTGAAGCCAGAAAATATTTTCTGCAAGTTAGAAGCCCAAAGATTTTGGTGTTTTGATTTTATTTTGGGAGGGTTGTTGTTAGGTTCTTGTGTGTATGATTTCTTTTGCTGTTTGTTTGTTTCCGGGGTTTTTTGGTTTGTTTCTTTAAACAGAGGGTCCATAACCCTTACCAATCTTTTGGCTTATTTCAAGACTGACAAAGACAAGAGTTCGTTCTTTTGAAACTGGATGTCCACTTTTTGCAACAACACTTCAGTAAAGGTCAAGAAATACAGAGGACATAGGACTAGAACTAACCATTACTTTGTATGTATTCGTCAATTGGGATAACAGGATCAAACAGGAAGAGTTTATTTATAGTAAAGCATGAGAAGTATCTTGGAGATATAAAAGCAACCCAAACTGCAATATGGGGAATGGATAACACACCCTTTAGAGAGCACCCCCAATGCTATTACATAATGGAGCAGGTCAATAGAGAAGCTAAACTCACCCTGGCTGACTCACAACTGCTTTTTCAAGAATGGCAATAACTTCTCAATATCAATTACCAAAGGCAACTTGGTATATGCCATTACACCTGCTCTGTTTCATTAAAAGCAAGTTGTTGCTGTAGTTAATCCTTCTGACTGTCAATTCAAACTGCAAACCAGGTTTCCAACTCCTCTCTAACTTACATTGATGAAAAGTTTGATGTCTATGGCTGTAGCCTTCTGGGCTGTCAGTAGTTATGGTGAGAAGCTGTAGTGCAGGTGCCAACCTCACGGCAGAGAAGCAGCAGCTCACACAGCTACCTGTGCTCGACCACCACACCACAGTTACTCCATGCAGCCATTTTATGGTATGAAGCTGCTGAAGGGCCTGGGGCACAAGTCTTGTGAGGAGCAACTGAGGGAGAAAAGAAGGCTCAGCAGAGACCCTATCATTCACTACAGCTATCTGAAAGGATGTTGTAGCAAGGTGGGGGGTCAGCCTCTTTTCCCAAGTAAAAAGTGACAGGACAAGAGGAAATGGATTCAAATTGCACCCAGAAAGGTTTAGATTGGATATTTGGGAAAATTTCTTCATGGAAAGGATTTTCAAGCACTGGCACAGGCTGCCCAGAATTTGAGTCATCATCCTCAGAGATACTTAAAAGATGTGTAGATGTGGCTCTTAGTGACATGGTTTAGTGGTGAACTTGGCAGTGCTGAGCTGACAGTTGGACTCAATCATAAGGGTCTTTTCCACCTTTAATGATTCTGTGAATACTTTAACTCAAGCTAGTCTGGTTTGATCCATGTAAACAGAGAAGCACCCCCAATTCAAGCTGTACTACTCAAGTGAGGACAAGTCATTAATCACAATAGCACTTTAGCTTTCCATATGCATTATGACAGCAGACACTGCAGGAGGAGAAGCAAGAGCATTATGTTTTATATTAGGAAGGAGATAGGAAGAAAAGGAGTGTAAGAAAACACCACTTCTTGAAATACAAAAACTCCCAACTTGCTCAAAGAGCCCAGCGTCAAAGACAAAAAAACTCTCCAAGCCATTTATCTATACCTTTGACATCAAATGGAAAACGACTGAACTTGCAGGATATAAGGGCAAATGTTGCTTTCATTTGATTTTTCAATTAAACCATGCCTGCTCTATTTCACTCTTTGGTTGACTTGGTGACTCAGTCTGTATCAGGCTCTCAAGGCAACATGATGTTTTTCACCACTGCAAAGCACATGCCTCTTTATATTCTCCAATGCTGAACTTCATTGCCTCCAACTGTACGCTGTTTCCATGACTTTCATCAGACCCATACAGACCTGACTTATTAGTCACCACATCAGTGGCCCCCAAAAACACATCCATTTTGATTAATTGGTCTTTAGTTCTTTCAAATACTTTTTCAAATTAACTATCATTTTTCCCTTTTCAAATATCTCTCAGATAAGGGCGATTCATCGAATGCTAACTTGCTCTGTTGTAAAGCTAAAATAAATGGCTTTAACCTAGACATACTTTGTGCTAAGCATGACTGGGCAAAAAACTCACAACACAATCTATTCCAGTGGTGTCAACACTGAAGACTAGATCAGCAACCCTGGGTACAAAGCCATCTGCCGCACCAAGGACAAGCATGCAGGATTACTCCCTCTTCCATACTGTCTATCCCCTAGATCAGACTAGATTGAGCTAAACTGAAGGATTCAGCCTGAAGACTGTAGAGTAGCTGATATCTCTGCACTGAGTAGCCAAAAGCAAGAATAGGCCAGAAGGCATTGCATGAAAAATAATAATACATATCTATATACAGCCGTACAGTATCTTCTACATGCCATGGCTTCAAACATACACTATGCTGCCAGGCAAAAGGTAAAAACCTGGCCATACTCAATGCCCCTGTTTGTACATACAAATGAGCAGTACTTGCAAACTCTCTACTTCAGGGACATACACACAGACAGCAAAATCTTTTCAGAACGAACATCCTCTTTCCATCACAGAAATAACAGAACAGTATCCCAAATTTATATGGGCCTATACACACTGATGCATTTGAAATTTAAGTCAAAAGTATGTTTTAAAAAAATGCTTTGGATAGTTGCTCATCAGAGTCACTGATGAAAGATAAATAATGCCTAGAGGCCCCCAAGTTGAGGCATATGACAGACTTCTACCTCACACAGTTTATTATGAATACTAACAATGTTTTTCCATTTCAAGTTCCTAGTAGCAGAAAAGGTTACCTGAAAGAAACCCTTTTGCTGCATTTCTACAGCACAATTGTTAAATGCTGTATTGGAAGGTTGTTTTCCCCAGTATGAAAACGTCTATAAGTCACTTAGCATTGACAGTGACATCACACTTGAATAATCTTCAGGGAGCCTCAAAAGCATGCTTTTTGCAAGTTTCCTTCTAAGAAAGTACTTTTGAGTTTCAGAAAGGCCCAGGGGAATCTCCCTGGAAGGTGCACACATTTAACAGCACACTCCTAAATACTGAACATGCCAAATGAGAGGCAATCTTTCTTCAACATACTAAGTCAAGCAAGTATCCCACTATAAAAGAGCAAAACATTTCAGCACAAGAAGACATTTCAGCAAGGCATACATCTCTTCATACAAGTGCAGATGCTGTAGGAAGCAGACATGACCTTTATATAGGCTTTTAAATCCAGAACTTTTCTACCAGTTCCCTCGAGACAAAATATGAAAATACTTTAAAAAACAAAATGAAATCTTACGGCTTGAAATGCAGTAAGCCAGCCTGCAGTTGATCCTCCTGAACAGTTGCTTGTTGATTGGCCAAAGTATAAGTGTAAAGAGTTGAATGAAGTTAATGATCAGTCCTGACACTATAAATATGTAGCAGATCAGAAGGTGGCAAATGAATTGCGACTTCAGAAAGCCAACGATGTCCATGATTTGCTGAGAAAGCAAGAGGGTACCTTCAGACACAAAATTCAGAAGACAACCTGCAAAACAGTAGTACCAGCAGTTACAGAGTGTATTTATTTCTGTACACAGACTTAAAACAGACGTCACACTTACGCTTTAAATACACTTAAATTAAAGTTAAATCTATTGTAGGAAAAGGCCTGATGTCAGTATTTGCAAAAGTAACAATGGAAAGAGAACACCGTATTTCTGAATCAATTTACATTTGGCTTTGGAAACTAATTTTTACATTTCGATCTTAACTCTGCAAAACCTGTGAGCATAAGACTCCACTCCATGGACTACCATACTCTTCCATAAGGTCTTATTGATGAAATATGAGTAAATATTTTGGTTCGAATTATATGATGACTTTGATATGAACTTACATTTTTATTTGAGTTGTCTGTACTTCAGAAGACATATACTGTCATCTCTGTAATCTTCAAGAGCAGCTCCAAAGTAAATGCACGTTTTAGAGCTTTTTTAGTTGTGCCTTTCTCTACAAGCTATGCCAGCCATGGTCCCCAAACAAGAGGCAGCAGCAGCCCCTTAATTCTAGCTTTATTGTCTTCTTCCCCTCTCATACTCAAGTAACAGTTGATTTTGGCAGGAGAATAAAAGCTTGGCTATGCACAATACACGCAATTTGTTCAATTATTCCTTGACACTGATTCTGTCAGCTATAATCCATAAACCCAGAAATGAAACATCAATAACAAAATCAACTTTAAGGTTACTTATGAAATGTTTGTATAATTTTGAAAATGTCCAGTCCAACCTTAGCAACAGAACATTCAGAGGAAATGTCCTCTGCAGAGTATTCTGACCTATCAAATACTGTACTGACCTCCCCCTACCATCACTACCACCACTGCTAGAATGAAGACACATCTCTCAGAAAACACAACCCCCAGTATTCTGAATGCAGTTAGACAGGAGGTGCTGCTGCCATCCTGTTCCATTCCTCCGCTGTCTCCGCCTCCGAGGCGTTGGAAGAGTTTTCCCAGGGAGGAAGCCCTGAGACAGTATTTCTGAATGTGCCAGTCACACGCAATAACAAAACAGCAGCTGTCAGCAGCCCAGGGAATTAACTGATGAAAAAAATCTTTATGCCTATCCTTTTAGTTTATATGAGACCCCATTATGCGAGGTACTGAGTCTAGATCAGTGTCCTGAAACATTTGTTTTACTGCCCTTTGCTGACTCTGCTCGCCACAGCAAAGAGCACACACAAGAATTGCCTCAAAGCCTTCTGAAGTTATTTACCCAGTTTTTCAACCGCAAAGAAGATGAGGAAAAAACTAAGAAAGAGAATTGGTATTGTTGTATAATTTATATAAAGAGTTTATGGCAGTCCCAAGCCTATTATTAGCAGACAAAATGTGCCCTTTTGTTCCCTTTATCTTGCTGTACTATTCAGTACCACAGCTGACACCAGCTGTAGCTCAGAATGGCAGAACAGGCCTCTATTCATTGTAGTAACCGCTGTCATGATACTCGCAGAAAGCTTTTCCAGCTTTAACCAACCTTCCTATTAAAGATATGATTCTTAGGGTGGCAGACAATTTACTATCTTGGGCTTTGACCAGAGGCTTTGTTTTTGAAGGCTAAGCAGAATGAGAAATGTTGTCTAATAGGAACCACTGCTGTGTTTCTTCTCCAACCCTTCCACTGAACACTCGGAAGACAAAGCCAAACAATTAAAAAGAAAAAGGCAGCAACCTTCTTAAAACCAGTCAGAATAGAAGCAACCAGCTACTTGCAAGTGGATGGTTTCAAAGACTCTACAGTGTCCAAAAGCCTGATGACTGGGTTTATCCTACTGTCCTTAGCTAAAACTGATCAAAAGTTTTTTTTGTGCTAGTCTGCCTGTTTAATTCTATCCCACAAAATCACTCTAATATAATTCCCAGAGATCAGTAAGACATGGGATAAAACATAAAAACAGCAGCCACAAATAAGGACTGGAGCACTGTTTACTTACTGAAGACCTGAAAACTCCCTATTTGATATAATCAACATAAATCTATTGTAGTAAGCAGCTGACAAACTTTGTAGCAAAAACAATTAGTCTTTCTGTCCACCAATTAATCCAGCAATTCTTTTTTTATTGTTACCTTTTCATTATAACAGATGTCAAACTTTATTAAAATGTTACGTTTATGTGAATCATTTACTTCCTGCTGGGTCTTCAAAACAAAACTTCACAGAAATAAAATAAACAAATATGAGAGAACCCTGATAAAACATAATTATTGCCTTACAATTTTATTAAGCCACAATGAAATGTCTGAAAGTAATTAATTCCTCACTTTCATAGCTCATCCATCAAACTTCAGTTCCGTAAAGCTTCAGAGACCTGTTTAAAGGCAAGCTAAATCTGCTTAAGCAGTACTATTCAAAGGTGTCTAACCTAACTTGCTTGCAAAAGGAAGAAATGAGAGACGCTGCTTAAATTTTTTTTCCAAAAAGTAGAGACTACACAGAGAAATTTTCTCTTCTGACTAAATGCAATCTGTTTTCCCTATAAAATGTGCAACCTAAACAGTGTATATGGAATGGCAGCTAAGTTTCTGTTTCTCAGATATAACCTCATTCTCGTAAGATTTTTTCGGACTGTTTTCATTACCCAAACTCCAAGAATGCAATTTATTCTTGGTACAAGTAACAAAAAGAATCAGTTCCAATCTTATGAATGAGGCCTAGAAACATGGGTTTAAGAGTCCACAGGAACACCTTACACTTACTCTTTGTCTTCCTAAAAGTCCTCATGGGTAACATCAAGGTAACACCAGTTTAAGTGATAAAAGAGTCAGGTCTTTAATTCTTAATCCATGATGCTGCTTTAATAAATTACTGATTTCCTTACAGATAATGACGGAAAATTACACCAATCTTTTAAAAACAAAAAGGCCAATCAATGCATTTTCTCAGAAGCTATTAAGATCAGAATGCTGCCAAGAAGCTCTCTTCTATCAAACACCCCTTAAAATTAATTAGGAGAAAATGGCTAGCTAGAGCATCTAAACCAGATAGGGACATTCTTTAATAACAGTTTTCCTTTGGATACAGAACAAAAGACTCAAACCTCAAATGTCTGTTTAGGGACCAAGTCAACAAGCATCTATTCACGTGACTAAGAGTCACGTGTTCAGGTTTAAAAGCAAATTACATGACTATTCATTCTAATTCTTTTCCCTCCAACTTCCATTCTTCAGCAAGATCCACTGTGTTTTCTACTGCCTCAGCTACCCTCAGCATCTCCTTCTGCTTAGACTAACTGACCAGAAGGACACAGAAGTGATATGCAAAGTGAAGAACTCTATGCCAGCAGAGGCTGCTGCCAATGAACAGTTCTATTTCGTACTTCCAAGTCAGTGAGTGCTTTAAGACTACAACTGGAGATTTCAAAAAGAACACAACTGTTTGCACTTTTAGAGAAAGCACACGAATGAAGCAAAGAACTGTGACCCACTGTTTCCGAAGTTTATGCAGTATATACAGTTCTTGGAGTGTGGAAAGCAACATGGTACAGATCTGACAGCATCTAGATCGAGCTGATATTGCCCACTTAGAAAGAGAGGCAAGTCAGCACTATATCTCTTTTTTTACAGTACATATTTCAAGCTTACACAAAAGTTTTCACTCACATCTAGTCTCTGACCCAGTCCTCAAATGCTTTGCTGCAAGTTAAAAACAATCAACCAGATAATGATGATGCCTATTCTTGCATTTTCTCATCTAAACCAGATCTTGGATGGATGAGTTGCAAAGACTATTATAAAAATATGCTCAGGTCAAATTAAGCAGTTTCCGTAGTGCCTTTTAAATCAATTTCAGTTGCCACCAAAACCCCTGTATTTGGCACAGGTGAGGCCACAATTCAGTACTGCATCCACTTCTGAACCCCTCATTTCAAGAAGGACATTGAGGTGCTGGAGCAAGTCCAGAGAAGGGCAACAAAGCTGGTGAAGGGTCTGGAGCCCAAGTTCTGTGAGGAGTGGCTGAGGGAACTGGAGGAGACTCAGGAGTGATCTCATTGCTCTCTACAACTCCCTGAAAGGAGGGTGCAGCCAGGTGGGGCCAGTCTCTTCTCCCAGGCAACCAGAGACAGGACAAGAGGACACAGTCTTAAGCTGTGCCAGGGGAGGTTCAGGTTGGACATCAAGTGGAATTTCCTCACTGAAGGGGTGATGAGAATGGACTGCCCAGAGAGGTGATGGAGTCACTGACCCTGAAGGAAAGACTGGCCCTGGCACTTAGTGCCACATGGTGGTGTTCACTCACAGGTTGGACTCGGTCTCTGAGGTATTTTCCAACCTAATTGATTCTGTGATTCTGTGAAAAGACCATAGACAGCAGGACTGCATATACATCAGAGTCTATTTTAACAGTGCTGCTGTATATGAAATACATATGCAAAGCAAGTCACAGGAAGCCCCTGTGCTCTTCTCTTTCTGTCAGTGAGCATCAAGTTAACAAAAGTGAGGTTGTATCCATGTGTGTATTCATTGGCAAGGAGACTGTATCTCTATGTGCCACACCAAAAAACCCCCAAATCTGGAGGAAGAATTATCCATCTATTTGTCTCATGCTTATTTAGGGTTTGAATCACTTCCCACCTCCCCCAAAGGCAACTACTAGAGCATTATCCCCCATGTTGGGTTTACATGGCAAGGTTTTGGTAGTGAGGGACTGCAGAGATGGCTTCTGTGAGAAGACACCAGGAGCTGTCCCCCACATCAGAAAGCCAGTTCCAGATAGCTCCAGAAGGGACTCACGACTAGGATAAGCTGAACCAATCACTGACACTAGTGGCACCTCTGTGATAACATTTAAGAAAGGATTAAAAAATGCTGCACAGCAGCTGTGAGTGAGGAGTGTGAAACACATGACAGGTGCCCTTCAGACACCAAGGTCGGTGAAGAAGGTGGGGAAGGATGTGCTCCAAGCACTCTCTGCAGCCTGTGGTGAAGACCATGTGAAGCAGGTTCTCCTGCTGCAGCTCATGAAAGACCATGGCAGAACAGATTTACCCACAGCACCCCAGGAGAACCTTCCAAGGCAGCAGGTGCCCTGAAGGACAGGAGCCCACTCAGGAGCAGGTTTTCTGACAGGGACCACAGCCCAGGGGGTCCTGCCTGTTCCTAAAGAACCACACCCTGTGCGAGGGACCCCAGCAGTAGCAGGGGAACAGCATATGGAAGAAGGAACAGCAAAAAGGAACTGTTAAGGACTGACTGCAACTCCTCTTCCCCATCCACCTGCACCACTTGGGGTGCAGCAGAGCACAGTCAAGCAGTCTGCAGTCTACAGTAAAGCTGAGCCTGGGAAAAAGGGAGGACTTGGTGGGAAAGGTAGTTTTGGTTTGTTTTTCACTGCCCTTCTTTGTTATCAGCTAACAATAAATTATATTAAACTTCTGCAAGTGGAGTCTGCTTTGACCATGATGGAAACTAGTGAATAACCTCCCTGTCCTTGTATCAACCCACAAGCTTTTTTGTCCTATTTTCTTCCCTTGTCCTGCTGAGGAAGGGGAGTGAGGGAACAGTTTGATGTAAACCTGGAAGTCAGCCAAGGTCAACCCACCACAATTTCTCCAAAAAGTCCCAAATCGGGGAATAACCTGAGCATATCTTAAGACCTTTCCCCAAAGTTAAGGGAACTCCGGAATGCTTTTAGATTTTCAGAAGGAGTCCTGCATTCCTGAGCTGCACATTGTTACAAAGGAGAGATCAGTCAGTTTGGCTGTTCCAAAAGCTGAAGAATGAATACCATCTACCAGCAAGATTTAGAATTTTGAATTCATATACTTGCTATAAAACTGACTTACTATTTAACTTCTGTTGAGCACAGAGATAATTTGTGTAACAGAGCATAAACTGAAGAAATGAAAGTAACCTGTGAGTTTTCAAATGGTTATCACACCACAATGCTTTTCCCTTCTCCCTTTTAAATTTTCTTCTTCCTGTGATCTAATGTAGGGAAAACAGCTACACAAACACTGCATGCCTGCCAGGACACAGGTTCTCTGTGTACACATACTTTAATGGCAAAATGCATAGCAGAGCTCCTGTTAGCCTCAATGCTTGTCCCAACGCAGCCAAGTGTTTATATAGCAAGGTGAGGAGGATGACAGCAGTTCGACAGAGGCATGCATAATCTGGGAGGGAGTTGGAAAGATGGGGAGCAACTGCCCAAGTTCTGCTGAGAAGCAGTTCAGGCTCACTCCTTTTTCCAGAGGCATGAAATATTCAGATACAAAACTCCTGAGAGATGCAACATCTAGAGACTGCAGGGCTTGACGCTGAGAGGAGGTATTTATTTGGAAAGAATAAACCCCTTGAAGTTAAGCACTTCTGTTTCAAGCTTCTAAAGAGATCCTCAAAAATACATCAGGGTGAAGTACATCAGTTATCTTGGGTGCAGAACATGAAGTTCACAAAAATAGCACTGGAAGGCAAGTTGCTTCTTTCCAAAATGCCAAGTGTTGCTGTTCAACTGTTTCCCACACAGATTTCTGTACTTTAATACATTCACATATATACATATAAATATATAGAGAGCACAATTATAAGCAATTTGCTTGGGAAAAAATAGAATAAAGTGCTGCATTAAGATACTCAAGACATAGATGACTTTATCAAAACTCAGTCCCAGAGTTCAGTCCTGGGGACCACTGAGTCCCCGTTTCCTTTTTTACTTTACTACTTTAACTGGGTCCATTAGCCTAAAGAGTCACTTGCACTGACAATAAGGGCAGCACCACACACAAGTAAAATTTAGGGACTAAGCAAGACAGTAGGACTAAACAGTAAAAAAATTACAAGGAAGTATACTGAGAATCTAAGCAGGATGTGGGCTATGCTATCACACTAACAAAAGCAACCTGGATAGTTCCTCAAAAATAATTGAGGTGAATAACCACAAAGGGTGTAAGACATGCAGCTGTATCACGTGCTCACAGACAATTTAATACTTGTTTTCACGGGCAACATTAAGTACGTAATCAAAGGTAACCAGACCCACACTTTACCGCCATCTGGCACTCAACAATCCCCCCACAAACGTGCTTGCACAAAGTCACTTCAGTGACTTGGCATTCTGCAAAAGTACAGGTGGTTTGTTAAATTACCGATTCTGAATGTTTGCAACAAACAAAGCCTTCACAAATATAAATATATATGTATGTCCGTAAGTAGAGATGCTTTTGCCTTTATGATACATGAAATTTTGTACAGAACAGTCATCGACCATTTGGGGCAACTGTACATTTTTAGTACAGAGATCAGAGTCAGTCTAGTTAAGACATTGATCCTCAATGCACAGCCTATGAGAAATCTCTCAAGAGTGAGATCGACACCATGACTCCTTACACAGGAAATTACCCATTAAAAACTACAGAGGCAGCAGGGGCAGTATAGCAGGATATTGCCACCCGCATTGTAATACTTACCCACCATCACGGGCACACTGATCACCTCTGCACTGGGCTTTTCAGGAACAGATCCAACACCAGAGTAGCTACTGAGTTCTTCAGTGGTTATTATAAAAACATTTATTTTAGAAGAGCCCAAAGAAACAGGGGTATGGAAGAAGGCTGCCAGGATTATTCAGAAGCTGGTACAAAAACATGGTTGCTGTTTTAAATTGTGCTAAGAGTCCAAACATTCTCTTGATAAGAGATAAGCTTTGGAAAGAAGGCCTCTCCTATGAAGGCTCATGGCTTATGCTTGTCAGGCACTGATTGCCCTCACCTTGTTTTAAGAACTATAAATTACATTCACAGCAACACAAAGGGTCAGCACAAGGTACAGGAGCTGCTTATACAGTCTCAACAGACAAAATACTTCCCCTGCATCCAAACCACGTTTATATGTGAGGCAACACAGAAACATGGATTACATTTACTTAAAAAGCTTTGAATATTTAATCCTCCTATTCTTACCCACAATGACTTGCAAAGTTAGACAACAAAAGTATCACCTCCTAACTCCAGTTCTGCAACAGACAAACACACCTCCAACACACATAAGCAGTTGTATCCAGACAGAGAAGTTTCTTATCCTCTCAGCAGACTTAGTAACATGACCAAGTCTGTTTCTATAGGCAAAATCAAATCCTTCATGTATAGAGGATTAGAAAGCAGTGTGGATTTTGTTGATTTTTTACTGTACTTATCCATCCCCTCTGATATGAAAACCTACAGCCATTTAGAAGACACTAGTGAAACAAATCTAGAAAGATCCCCCTCGCTGCTTCCCTCTTACCTCCCCTGGTAGAGAGCTTGTGAAAGTTACACAGCAAATCCACAGAACAGCCAACACCAGAACCACAACCTGCCACTTCCCCAGGCTCCAGCTTCCAACACAAACCGGCACTTTTCATACTCCTTTATTTGCCTTCTTGCTCATGCTCAAGTTTTCCTTGCAACACCTTTTTAAAGGCCACACATAGAAGAGCAGAGAGGGAACGGACACATCCCACAAGGACCTTCAGCAGAAGCAAATGATGCAAAAAGGTATAAATGCTCCTGTACAACCCAGGCTGTATGTGCTGATCTAATGCACTCTGCTTTCCCTTCCTTTCTCCATTCCTCAAAAAATGCAAGTCAAGTATTCAGCAACTTGGATGGTTCTGTACTATAGACTACAAGTTACAACCTTAGCACCAAGTGGGCAGTATTATGTGCATGCGCACACAAAGATACATCTCTCCTATCATTCTTACTCAAGAGGGAATTAAAGGCACTGATAGATGCGACAAAGACATCAATTGGAAGATAAAAATCATCAGCACTGGGAAAAGGGTAACTTTCTTTCCTCACTCCCATGTAACAATCTCTTTATATTTTCTGGAATTGAGATTTACATTTTAGTAATTTTGGACAGTGTCTTTAAGCTTTTTCCTAGGAGACTAATTCCTAACTTGTGTGGCTTTGTTGTTTTGTTTATTTAAAAAAACAGAAAGTGCAACTACAGAATAACATAGAATTTGTGGCAGCAAGAATCTTAAAAAAACATTGTGGAAAAGTGGCAGAGACAGGGCATGAGTCACTGAGCTGAGAAATACACCATGGTGACAGCACTGCTGGTTTACAAGTGCGACTTCCACCACTGAGCTGTGGGCTGGTAACAAATTTTCTATACTGTCCCCAAAACCCCAGCATAAATACTTTTAACGTGGTGCCACTTTCTGAGCAGCTGTGTGGCCCCTGCTGGAGACAACCCTGTTCTGCTTGGCGGGTCTGAGCCCTGCTGCCCACGCTACCACAGATGCAGCAGGTACATGGCACAGACCACATTCTTTGTGCTTCCAAGTCACAGGATATCAGCCAACAGCACTGACCTTCTCCATGAGGAAATCCAAAAGCTTCCAGTACAAATCACAAGACATTGTTAACCGTGCTGGAAACGAAAAGTGCCATTCACCTGATTACAGCTTCAAGTGAGCTGTTTGGTTTTTGTATCTTCTGTGACAGGAGACAGTCTCCTTCAGCTAGGCCATTTGCATATTTTTAATTAATATGAAGCAACATCAGTATGCTCTTTGAATACTAAGGAAACATTACACAGAAAAAGACTCACAAGGCCTTTTTTTAACCTCTAAGTATTCTTTTAATTTGTCTGTGTTCTATCATATGACACTGAAGAGTACGAAGTAGCTGATTTTTGCCTTTATGAAAATTGCATCCCAAAACTGGAAATGACAATGCAAACAAAAGATGAAGCCACACAAGACAAGAGATACACAGGATATGAATACTTATTCATTAATTACTGTTTAATGGTTCTTTCTGTAGAAAATAGTTTACCTGAAAAATGAATGTGGCAGGGGAGCTTCCAGATTTATTATTCAAAGAAAACCAACTCCTGCCCTAAAGAGCTAACACCCAGCACTTAAAAAAAAACTATCTCATAGCTGAGATGTGGTTGGCATGGTTCCAAAAAATAAGATGCCAGCTTCAGTGAAAGGCTGATGTACCCACACAGCAAACAACCAGACATCCAGATGCCAGGTAAAAAACCAAAAACATGGTGACAGCTTTACCCACGTATCAGCAGTTCCATTCTACATCAGTTTTCTCTCACCTTTGCTTCATGATAGGAGTGTTCAGACATATTTTGCCACAACATGAACTAAGAATACTTTCATCCTCCTCATTCTCCCTGACCATCAGTCCTCTAACAGCCTGATTTAATTTGAGAACTTCAGAGAATAAAAGCCTTTATCACAGGCACTAGATTTATCAAGCCCAGTAATAAAGGGAGGTTTCATTTTGGACCCGATTCAAACCCTGTTGAAGCCAAAAGAAATCTCTCAACAAGTTTCAATTGTCCTTGTTGTTTAGCAAACGTTATGACTCCAAAACAGCCAAATGTGATGTAACTAATCAATGATCTTGTATTCTCAGCACCTAAAGTCAGGGCTAATCAAAACCACCTTAAACATCCAGCAAAATCATTCAGAGACAGTGTTTGATGTGACTGCATTTACTTTACCGGATGGCAAGTGTGCAGGTGTTAACAGTTCCTAAACATCTGCTAAGAATCCCCAGGAACGTTTTTATAAATTTTGCACCAAACTGAGCATCACATACACCTACAGCTACACATCCACAACATCTCAGAACAACTGCACGTGCCCAAGTCCTTTTAAAAGCCTGGCTTCGAGCATTTCTCCCGCTTACTTTAAATATTTTTGATACACTTTTACAAGGCTTAAATTCAAACTGAAGTTTTTCTCTGTCTCTTTCTTGGGTGAAACACAATATTTATGCACACACTCAGAGACACAGACATGTAAAAAACATACAGTGACACAGAATCACAGAATTAACCCCTGACCAACCACCTGTGACTTGAAGGGGCGAACCTCATAAATGATTTAAGTGCAATTGTAGTCTGCTTGCAGGCAGAATGCTTCTAGACCTTCCAGAGGTGCGAAACAGCATCTGCAGTAATAGTAATAGTATTTTCCAAAGTGCTCAAAAACATGGTAAGAGGCAAACTATGATGAGTGAAGACATGGACAATGTGGAGACAGGGAGAGAAGCAGGACACAGTTTAACTTTCACAAAGTAGCTGTCACTTGAAATCACGTGCCATTTCCACAAATAGACTCCCCCCAAATACGTTTCTTTCCCTGTCTTTAAGAGCAGGTTTTAAGTCGAGTCTTACCCTTTTTCTGATAGGTGAAAAAACCTGCATTATCTGCCAACTGAATCGGCATGGGCAAACCTTTACATCCACCTGGATCCTGCTGGGAAAATGTGACTGAAATTTAACTTTGTTGGTCCAACTAAAAGGAAATCTAGTGCACATCAGAAGTTTTTCAGATGTTAATAAACAGTCCCACATGCAACTGAAATGAATGTGCTTGTCTTTGCCTGCAACTCCTAACCTTCTGGCAAGTGAACCCTCTCTCAGTGACCTCTATCTCTGACTTCTTTCCAGCCTAGAACTGGTTAATTGCCTTTCCCTGCTCCTGTTATTTATGCTACAGTAGAAACCTCAAGCCAGGTCAGCCCTTTTGCAAGAAGCATAAAATTATTTCAGTGTAAAGCTCTTTGTGGTAGAATATAACATGACAGACAGAAGAGAAGACGGTCAAAACGCCGGCGTTAAGAAGTAAAAAGGCTTTAAGCTCAAGTTGAAGAACAGACCACCAGAAGGACCATAACCCAGTATCTCCTGACTGTGAGCTCACTACAGCTGTCAGCCTGCTCTGCTTGGTTCCTAACACACAGCTTATGCACCTTTTCAGCAAATCCATCACATTATCAAAGGGGGGGTCTTTGCAGCATCTTCATCCTTGCCACAACGCACAGTTATTGTCATACATTTCCATTTCTTCCTTCTCTGACCTTACCTTGGACCCTACCTCATCTCTAGATCGAGGCACTGGAGGAAGACAGGGGAAAAGCATGAAAACGAAGTGAGTCAGCAGTTACCGAGCAGCACACATGCATTAGTCAGAGGTGATCAGGGTACTCACCACAGTCAGATGTGAATGAGCCCAAGACCACCAAATAACAGACTGGTGAGCAAACTTCCCCAAACGCCTGAAAATGAATCATTGGGCAAGGCCACCCCACAGATAAAGCACTTCAGGGAAAAAACACATTCTCAGCTGCCACATACCAGTCCTGAAAGGCAACAAAGCACACAGGGTACTGTTCTGTCACATTTCTAGTTTCCGTACAAAAAGTCCACTGCATTCAGTACAGCTGAATCAAACACACCTGATGAGACAGTTGCCTTGACTGGTATAATGTTTTCTCTAATAAGCAAGGCCCACAGTTGCAAAAGCTCTTCCTCAGTAAAGTACACGCACTGTTGCCATCCTGCTCATCTGCTCCCTTATCAGGACACACTGACAGCAGTAGTAGTGATGCCATTAGTTGGGGAAGTGGCGTGCCACATCACGCAGTGGAAATGTGAATTTTTTAAATTTAAGACCAAATTACTAATACAAGTTCTAAGGGCCAAAAGTGCTCATTTGCAACACAAGAATAGTACCTTGCTACTCTCAGCAGAGCTGTGACAGCATCTCCCTGCACGAAGAGATTTGAAGGGGTGTTGTACCCAATCTTCACCTTCCAGCAACAAAATCAAGGGTACACAACAAAAAACAATCCAGCCCTTTCAGCAGGGCAGAGTACAGCCCTAGGATTCTCATCCATCACCTGCGAGAGAACCCTTCTCCTACAAAACTCTTCTCTGTTATGGTATAGTAAGTCCATTAATGGAGTGATGTATAACCATCACTCCAGGAGAGCACTCCTCACTCGAGAGACACTGCTTCAGTGCCACTGCACTTGGGCTGGACAGAGCAAGACTTACCATAAAAACAACCTCCCCACCAAAATGACACCTACTGAGTTCCAAGAAACACAGTTAATTACTGTGCTCTGGGCACAGCATTCTCTGTTCTGTGACTCCGAGCAAGTGCTAACCTCTGTGCAATTTTTCCCCTCCTAAAATATGTTACTTTCACCTTCTTGTGAGGCACTTACTGAAATCTGTTAAAGTGCTTGCCAACAACACAACCAAACTACTTAAGGGCAACCTTTATCCATAAGCAGCTTGCAATACCTCCTCTCTTCTCTGCAGGCTTCCTAATATATTCTTCCACATGAAACCTGCCCCTGTCATCCATAAAACACAGTTAAAGTGTTTTATGGATGACAGCTTTTTCAGGCATTGTTAATGCAAAACATTAATAGGGAAGAGCAAAGCTACACATATTTACACAAATTTCTAAAGTAAATAAATATGTGTTTTAATCCACAGTATTTGGAAAACCACAGCATTGTATCTGATACAAACAGGTAGAGAAAGTCAGAAAATAACAGCAAACATTTAAGCACATCAACTATTCTAGTGATCCACGCAGTCAGTCTTTACACAGAAGTAGTCCTAGCATATATAAAGAGACCTCTGTACATCTACACCAATCTTATCCTTCACATGAGAAGTTAGAGAAAAAAAGGCTGAAAAATTTAGCTTAAGTTGTTTTACAACAGTTTCTCTACTCCACCAGTTTTTAATTCTTTTGCTACTCACTCTAGTGTGAAGTCATTATCAGTACAAGCTGAAGCTACAATTGCCTGGTACAACTTCCTGGGTCGGAGGCATCACTGTTTTAAAATAAATGCTTGGGTTTTTTTGTTTGAGTTTCTGGCATCCTTCTACCTTCTTGTAAAGCATTTTCAATTTTCATGTAGCAGCAAGGTTGCTCTCTCCCACACAAGCACCTGCATAAGGTACATCATTCTTAGATGTCTGCACAGGGACTTGAAACACGACTTTTAGAAATGTGTAACAAAGATAAAGACCAGAAGTCTTGGTGTGACATTGTTGAAACAGACTCTTTCGTGGACTGTCTTTTCAGCCATTCGAGTGAGTGCTCACTTGTTGAAATAAATGCTAAAAAGCATTACTTGTTATTTAAATAATCTTCTCCACACGGTATCAGGCGACACACCTTAAGTCAGTTTATGGGCATTATTTAATTCGGCTTAAATATCTTTATGAACAGACGCCGACAGGTGAAAAGCAGCGCTCCTACAACACGTGAGCACATCACCAGGGAGGCAGACTGCCCCTCTCCCCCGCCTCAGCTCACGGACTCCCGGGTACGGCGGG
>VXAD01008914.1:3422411-3505177 GCA_013399195.1 Dicrurus megarhynchus | reverse complement strand
CGGGGGACGGCAGCGCCGGGGAGGGGCTGGCTCGGGGCTGGCTTTTCCGCCCGGGGCAGCACACCGGGCGGAGGAGGGAGGGTTGCCTCGCACCTGCGGAGCGCGGGGGGCGCCAGGGGAAGAGCACGTCCCTGGCGCCGGCGGGCCTGGGCACGCGTGCCGCGCTGAGGCGCCGGGAGCGGGCGGCGGCCGAGCCGCACCGGCTGCCACTACTTTGCACGCGGCGGGAGCGGGCGGGCGGCTCGGGCGGGGCCGCCAGGCTCCACCCGCCGGGCGGCTCCACTCCGGGAACAGGGTCCCCCTCGCCTTCCCTCCCCGTCGTCAGTATGTCACTTCCTCCGAGGGCGGCGGGAACGGGCGACCCCTCCCCGCACCTCCGTCGCTCGCCCTTCGGGGCGCCGCCGGAGCGGAGAAGGAGAGCTCCCGGCGCCGCGCCGCGTTTGAGGAAGGGCGGCGGGCTGCGAGGAGCGAGTGGGAGCCGGGGAAGCGGCGGCCCGGGGGAAGGGGCGCGGCGTAGCGCTCGTCCCCTCAGGGTCGCCGGCGCTTATCGGAGCTGGCTGCTTGTCATCCCTTACCGGGCCAAACGCGGGGTGAAGGTGGAGAGGGGGCTGTCGCGGGGTGATGCGCACCTGTGACTGGCTCACCCTTCAAGTAGAAACCGGGCAACAAAAAACAACTCCGCGGCCTGAATGCTGTGGAAAAAGATAAATGTCGTGGCAGCCATCCAAGCACCGAGTACCCTGACACCCAATATTCACTCTATGTGACAACGCAAACATTTGCTGCCAGGCTCTGATTGTGGAGTGAAAGGCAGCTTCCATGAATAGAGAACAGCAGGAACTGAGTCTATTATAAACACCCAAAGCATTGGAAGGTGATAGTGGCTAGGATGACACATCACTGGGACAGCACTGTCAGCTCCTGGGTGTCAGGTTGTACCAGGGCTGGAGGGCTCCCGAGGCTGGGGGCTGGCCCGCAATGAGCTGGCTAGAGCAAAGCCCTGTTACAGACCCGGTCCCTACCAGCCATGTAGAATCCCTCTTTACCCTCAATGTAAGATGAATGCAAATTAAACACTTATCATGGTTTAATTCTAGTCAGCAACTACTGGCTAGGCATCGGTCAGTGTCTGCTGAGGAACTATACTGTACATCACTTGTTTTTCTGGGGTTTTATTCCTCTGTCTCCTTTTTATTACAGTTGTCATTACTGTTGCTATTATCATTAGTACTATTGCTCTTAGGGAGCAGCAACAGCAAGGCCGCTGCTCAAGGGAGGAAAAGCCTGGAGCTGAGGGTAGCCACATCCCAGGCAGTGTACTCAGTAGCCAGAGCACTTTCCCACAATACCTCAACAGGGCAGTGGCAGCATAGTGCAGCTCCACTGTCTGTCCTAGACAAGATGAAGCAATGAAACAAGTGTAAAGCTCATACAAAGAGCAGCAGAAGATAAGGCCATAACTGGAAACAGAGCTACAGTAGGGTTGGGAAGCAAGGCAGGCGACCAAACCAAACATGTATGCATCTACTAGAAAGCTCTGACAGGGGCTAAGGGCCCAGACCTGGGCTTAAAAGGAGCCCTGGCCCATGGGCCATGTGTGTGGGTCCCAGGTGAGGCTGGTCAGGGCTATCAAGGTGTAGCTGGGCCATCAGTGCCCTGACAGGCTCCTGATGATGAGGTGTGTTGAGTGTACTGTTCAGGAGGTCAAGATTTAGTCACCTTCTTCCCATTTGGTCATGAAGGAGTTGCATCCAGCTGACTGACATTCTCAGGCCAGTGGTCTAGCTGCTGAACTGCTATGTGGAAAGAGATTGGTAAAGGGAATTTCCCCAGCCATATTTTAAAAGTCTGACCCTGTGGCTGCATTTTGAAAGAGGGATAATTCCAGGCAGAGGTAGAAGAAGTAAAATCCATTAATGAGGTACTTAATCATGGACAGTGGCTGGGTTTGTAGCACAGCTGTGTCCAAAGCATCCCCAACCACCTACTTGAAGCAGCTTTACGTACTACACGTACAGATTCTTGGGGTGTTATTCAAGGTATCTTACTCAGCGTCTAGACGTTATGTTGAGAGCTGAGGGTCCAATAGTCGGGCACCCTGATGCTGAGTGTGGTAGTTTCTGAACATCTTGTACTTAGCTTTCCTTGAAACCAAACTCTCTGCAGCTGGTTATTTGTATGTTCTGATTTTCTGTGAGGCCATAATAAAAACCTGTCTTCTTGCTTTCATTAGTGTTAAGCTGCAGCTGAATGTAATAGGTTTTATGAATGCTTTACACCTGAAAAAAACTTTCCATTGGAGAGGTGAATTCTAGTTTTGATACAGTACATTTATTTGTCAAAAGACTAACCAGGAAAACATGAATAATAAAACCCTCTTATTTAAGTTGGTGATTAAAAGGTAAATCTTATGTAGCTGTTAGATACAATGGTAATGACTGAGAGTGAAGAGCATGTAGAAAAAAATACTTCTGTGTTAAGAGCAGATCTTGTGATGTCCTTGCTGAGTATTTTTTAGGTAGTGGAACAAGGAGGATAAAAAGGAATCGGATTCTCTTTCTGTAAGCTCTGCCCTGCAGAGCACTGAATGAAGAATCTCTTAGGTTTGGCATTTCTTGTTCTGAGTGCTTGGTTTGCAACCCCAGTGCAGTTTTTTTCCTTGTTGCTGGTGGGTATGCAAATACTTTATTTGCATTGGGCAAGATTCAAGAGTTGAGTCAGGAACTTACTCGATGGATGCCTCCCAGCTATCCATCACTGTGTGAAATGGGTGATTTTCAGTGAGTTTCCCTGTAAGAGATAAACATAACAAAAACATGATAACAACAACAATAACAAAACAAAACCACAGAAACAAACCCCAAACCACCTCCTCCTCTAGTCCCACTGGGCAAAGTCTGCACTCCAGTCTGTGAGGAACCCAGGTATCTCTCATGGCTGAAGCAAAAATAACTGCTTGCTAGTTCTCACAGCTGGACCCCAGCCCTGCTCACCACATGCCCTTTTAAATGACTTGTGAATTCAACTTCAGAAATTTTATTACAGGCAAAAGCTTGTCTGTCCTGGAAAGTTCTGCCTATGCCAGCCTAGAGAGAAGAGGCAACACCCCTGCTGCTGATGCTGCCAAGCTGAGAGGGTGGATACTAACACAGGGATATACTATGATACACTGCCGTGAGCAGCTGGACTCAAGAAGTCCGGTTTGCTCTTGCTGCATGTCTTATGGCTAGAATCTCCAACATCTAATAAGGTGTGGGTTATAAAAGGCTAATTCCCTGCATTTAAAAGCATTCATAATGGTCCTGTTCTGTGTAGACTGAGTGTAATAAAGGCTGAACTGCAGGCTGTCCCTCCATGCTGGCAATAACAGGAAGTCTTTCCTGTGCTTGGCTTATCCGTCTTTATGAAAACTGTGGGAAAGTAATTGTGTCTGAGATCTCTGCTGCTTTTTGGGGATTGATTAAAATCAGCTAACAAGGTCAGGAATTATAGTAAGGACTGCTGTGTGTAGTATGACTGCACAATCCTTTTCCACTAGGAAACCACATGAAAATATCTATACATAGATCAATATATGCTGACAGTTTATTTAAATGTGGCAACCAAAAATGAACGGTACTGATGGAATGCACTGTTGTCATGATAGAAGTCCTAGTGCAGCTGCAGGTGTACCAGTTTAAATTGGCCAGTGGGGGAGTGGTGTTGAAAATCACACCCACTCCCTGTGTAACTAATTTTTCTGGGTGAGTTTTTCAAGTGTGGACTAACCCCAGCTGTGACACCTGCCATCTTCTCCTCTACCTCAGCTGTACAGTGGATCCACTGTTTTCATATAGAAACTCCCACTTCCTTTCAAAGAAGCCACATGATACTCACAAATGGAAACATTCTGTTAAAACTAAACCCTGGGGCCACAGTTAATTTTAGAATAGACTCATTCCTTGACTGAATAAGCATTAGCAAAAGAGCTAATGTGTGAGATGAGTTACAGGAATTTAAGCTCCAGACTGTCCAATTTGACCCTTTACGAAGTCTAGTCCATACAGAAAGAATACTGACTGAGATGCCAAAACCCATTTCTTTGAACATGTTTATTCTTTCAGCACGCTTTATTTTCTGCAACAGGTATTAGATTACTAATCAATTATGTAAATTCTTTATGATTTTTACAGAATACCATTCCTTTAATAAATACCAAGGATTCTACCATACAAAATATTTTCCAAATTACTCATTTCAGAATTACACCAAATATTTTCACATCTACTGACATCCACAAAATAAATACTCCTTACACATGTGCAAATATTATTTCTGTAGCTGTTTTAAATATTCAGCTTGAGCCTACCTATGAGGAGGAGAGGATCCTTTGTTTCTCTTCACACATGTATCTAATACAAACATCACAGATTTTTTTTTTCTTGTTTTCTTAAAGCTTGATGAAAATGAAGACTTCTGCATGGACCACTTTGGGCCTAAACTCGGTGACTCAGGTGACTGGCTTTAGATACACCTACATGTGCAGGTAAGAGATATTCTAGACACACACACAGAGACATGCATGCACACACATTCGCTTACATACAAACACCTACCCCATGACAGGAGGAAATCTTGCAGCTCTGATTAAATGTGGTTCAGAGTGTGACAAAACGGTGAGGGCTTCAATGGCACCTTGGAAATGCAGAGATGCAACATCTGTTTCTGGCATGGTCCTGGGTGTACGTGGGTGGAATTCCTCTAAGACCCTAGAGGAAAGATCACTTTGGAGCTGCAAAGGTAAGGGTTGTTTAGAGGGTACTCAGGAAACTGCCGAAAAGCTCAGATAAGAAACTGCAGAAGAAAAATCTTGGTCTGAACATTTGGAAGCTGGAGTAGCACAGACCCTGTAAGAAGAAATGCTGTTTATGCACAACTCTGTTTACATCAAGGAAGCACGGCACATTGGCTGCTCTCCAGGTCCTCAAGGGCAATACCTAATATGCATATGTAGTTACACAGACATTTACAGTCAGAAACAAATCACACAATTATTCTTATTGCTTGCATGTGTACATTGCCTCACCTAGAAGACGAAATAACTACTTCAGCACGATGAAGACAAGGCTGCTTTATGCCACAGTAGAGTGTAGAGATGATCTGTGTGAGCCTGCCATTTCGAGCTTTGTACAAACTTACATAAAATGGCAATCCCTGCAATAAGTGTGGTCCTCTTGATCCAGCTTGTGATTAATTCTGTAGCAGTGTCCTCACCCTGCGAATGGCTGTATCCTCACCGCACCCATAAAAGACAGCAGCTTTAACCACACTTAGAGCATTCCTCTTCACTCTGCCAGGTAACAACTCGAGCTCCATTGTCAAATTTACATTGAAGTTAGCTTTTGATTATCTGTTCAATCACGCAGAATTGGAAAGGTCATTTAAGAAAGATAATTTAAGAAAACTTTTAAGAAGAGCCAGGAAAAATACTCATCCTTATACATTGTTCACTGAAGAACGTATTGCCTGCTGCAGCTGTTCTCACCAAACCCACACCATGCAGTCTATACTGGAGACCCAAGACAGGACTCAACTCTCCTCTTATCAGCTGTAGCTGTCTCCATCCCATGTTCTCCTGTATCTTCTCCTGTCAGCTTTATCTGATGGGATAAAGGGAGCTATTTCCCAAGAAGGGTCTATTTCCCAAGAAAATTATGGGATAAACCATAGTTTGAGTGCTAGGTAATAATCATTATGCAATAGTCTTTATATAGGGCCTTTATATGGTTAGTAGATACATTTTTTTCAATTTCTGTGTATTTGAAGAGCAGATTTGGGTCAGTTTTTATTCTGTATACTTTAGTAGAGCCCACTAATGATTCATGAAGGTCCTACACTTTAGAGACATTGTGTGAAGTATGGTTCTCAGTCACTCAAGAGTTAAATTTAGTAGTACACCTTATAGACTAATACTCTGTGTCAGCAAATTTGACTCCTCAAAAATGGAGCTAACTGGCATTCTGTACTGTTGCTTTCTTTCTCATAATAAGCCAGTCGTCGATGAAATAGATTTTTAAATAAAAAGGCATTAGCTAAGAGCTGATTGGGTAAAAGCTGAATACTTACAGTTTTTGTAGATGTCTGTTGCACACATTAAGGAATGAAAAAATTTGGAACATAATTTTTGGTACTAAATTGCAGAAAGAGATTGCATGATACTTGATAACAGGAAATACTAACAGCATTAGCTGCTCAGCACTTAGAGAAAAGGAGTAAAAGAGCCAGATAAGATCTTATACTGGTTTTGCCTTGGGCTGTCAAATATTTGTGATGCAACTGAAAAAATACAGTACACTACAGACTGCTTTATCCCACTAAATGGAGCAAATCTGTGTTCTGTGTGAAAAGAGTACAGGACACTGTATTTCCTCTAATTTCTTCCTGTTGACCTTTCTTGCCCACTGAATTGATGGTTTAGGGAACCTACATATTTCCAGTGTCCCAAGAGGGGCTTTTAATTTTCTATAATTTGGCCTGATCTTGCTCCCAGCAGCATTTCCTTGATTTCAGTAGATGCAGACACAGCTTCAGAGCTGGCTGTTGAATAAGGATACTGTATTAAGAAAATTACTGACTTCCAAAGAAAAGGAAAATAGTTCCTGGATCTAAAATTCTTAAGTGAGTATGGAAACCTTAAAACAGAAGTGTTTTTACATAAATAGTTGAAATAGTTGAAAATCTCATGAAGATGTTTGATCATCCCTTGTCAGCACAAAAGTTGCACAGAAAGAAAAGTGTCTACAAAATGGAAAGAAGACTGGACACCTGGGAGAAAAATGACAGAGTAGTTCTCAGAAGCCCAGGCCTCATAATGCTTAGGATATTTCAAACACCACAGTGCTCATAAGACAGCCTGTAATGAGAAGAAAATGTTGTTGAAAGAGTGATGTTATACTTTCTGAAGTGAAATTTCCTCAATGTGAAAGATTTTCTGTGTGCCTTGCTGGCTTCTACTAATCATTTACCTGTGAATACTAACAATAATGTTTTATACATGTTTGGTTCCAGTTCTGTATCATGCCATGCTCTCCCGCAGCCTGTTCATGGGGTAAAATTTAAAAGGATTTTCCAGGGATCTAAGAAAGGCATGTAATCCAGGGATATGTTTTGGTAGAAGCAAACCAGGTAATATTGCCACCCCACTTCAGAGGCTCTCTATAACCATTATCAGACACAAAATATCACGCCATTTCTGTAAGAGCTTGCTTTTGCCTGCAGCTGCTCCCATGCAATGTCTGTATTCTTATCTGCTTCAGTCCTAAGTGTGGCTTCCAACACAAATCACAGCAGCCCCTGGCAGTGTTTCAGTGGAAGGGCCCTGGTTCTCTGTGTGCACTAGAAATCAGCCCTTCCATCATCTTGGTTTGTGTTGGAAGGGACCTTTAAGATCATACAGTTCCAACCCCCTGCCATGGGCAGGGACACCTTCCACTGGACCAGGCTGCTCAGAGCCCCATCCAGCCTGGCCTTGAGCACTTCCAGGGATGGGGCATCCGCAGCTTCTCTGGGCAACCTGTGCCAGTGCCTCACCACCCTCTGAGTAAAGAACTTCTTCCTGATAGCTAATCTAAATCTACCCTCTTTCAGTTTAAGGCCATTCCCTCTTGTCTTATCACTGCATGCCTTGTAAAAAGTCCCTCCCCAGTTTTTTTGTAAGCCCCTTTCAGGTGCTGAAAGACCACAATGAGGTCTCCCTGGAGCCTTCTCTTTCCCAGGCTGAACAGCTGCAACTTTCTCGGCCTGACTTCACAGGAGAGGAGCTCCAGCCTCCTGACCATCTTTTTGGCCCTCCTCTGGACTGGGTCCAGCAGGTTCCTATCATTCCTATGTTGGGGGTTCCAGAGCTGCATGCTGCACTCCATGTGGGGTCTCATGAGAGTGGAGTAGAGGAGGAGAATCATTTCCTTTGACCCGCTGGCCATGCTGCTTTGGATGCAGCTCAGGGTCCATCTNATGAAATAGATTTTTAAATAAAAAGGCATTAGCTAAGAGCTGATTGGGTAAAAGCTGAATACTTACAGTTTTTGTAGATGTCTGTTGCACACATTAAGGAATGAAAAAATTTGGAACATAATTTTTGGTACTAAATTGCAGAAAGAGATTGCATGATACTTGATAACAGGAAATACTAACAGCATTAGCTGCTCAGCACTTAGAGAAAAGGAGTAAAAGAGCCAGATAAGATCTTATACTGGTTTTGCCTTGGGCTGTCAAATATTTGTGATGCAACTGAAAAAATACAGTACACTACAGACTGCTTTATCCCACTAAATGGAGCAAATCTGTGTTCTGTGTGAAAAGAGTACAGGACACTGTATTTCCTCTAATTTCTTCCTGTTGACCTTTCTTGCCCACTGAATTGATGGTTTAGGGAACCTACATATTTCCAGTGTCCCAAGAGGGGCTTTTAATTTTCTATAATTTGGCCTGATCTTGCTCCCAGCAGCATTTCCTTGATTTCAGTAGATGCAGACACAGCTTCAGAGCTGGCTGTTGAATAAGGATACTGTATTAAGAAAATTACTGACTTCCAAAGAAAAGGAAAATAGTTCCTGGATCTAAAATTCTTAAGTGAGTATGGAAACCTTAAAACAGAAGTGTTTTTACATAAATAGTTGAAATAGTTGAAAATCTCATGAAGATGTTTGATCATCCCTTGTCAGCACAAAAGTTGCACAGAAAGAAAAGTGTCTACAAAATGGAAAGAAGACTGGACACCTGGGAGAAAAATGACAGAGTAGTTCTCAGAAGCCCAGGCCTCATAATGCTTAGGATATTTCAAACACCACAGTGCTCATAAGACAGCCTGTAATGAGAAGAAAATGTTGTTGAAAGAGTGATGTTATACTTTCTGAAGTGAAATTTCCTCAATGTGAAAGATTTTCTGTGTGCCTTGCTGGCTTCTACTAATCATTTACCTGTGAATACTAACAATAATGTTTTATACATGTTTGGTTCCAGTTCTGTATCATGCCATGCTCTCCCGCAGCCTGTTCATGGGGTAAAATTTAAAAGGATTTTCCAGGGATCTAAGAAAGGCATGTAATCCAGGGATATGTTTTGGTAGAAGCAAACCAGGTAATATTGCCACCCCACTTCAGAGGCTCTCTATAACCATTATCAGACACAAAATATCACGCCATTTCTGTAAGAGCTTGCTTTTGCCTGCAGCTGCTCCCATGCAATGTCTGTATTCTTATCTGCTTCAGTCCTAAGTGTGGCTTCCAACACAAATCACAGCAGCCCCTGGCAGTGTTTCAGTGGAAGGGCCCTGGTTCTCTGTGTGCACTAGAAATCAGCCCTTCCATCATCTTGGTTTGTGTTGGAAGGGACCTTTAAGATCATACAGTTCCAACCCCCTGCCATGGGCAGGGACACCTTCCACTGGACCAGGCTGCTCAGAGCCCCATCCAGCCTGGCCTTGAGCACTTCCAGGGATGGGGCATCCGCAGCTTCTCTGGGCAACCTGTGCCAGTGCCTCACCACCCTCTGAGTAAAGAACTTCTTCCTGATAGCTAATCTAAATCTACCCTCTTTCAGTTTAAGGCCATTCCCTCTTGTCTTATCACTACATGCCTTGTAAAAAGTCCCTCCCCAGTTTTTTTGTAAGCCCCTTTCAGGTGCTGAAAGACCACAATGAGGTCTCCCTGGAGCCTTCTCTTTCCCAGGCTGAACAGCTGCAACTTTCTCGGCCTGACTTCACAGGAGAGGAGCTCCAGCCTCCTGACCATCTTTTTGGCCCTCCTCTGGACTGGGTCCAGCAGGTTCCTATCATTCCTATGTTGGGGGTTCCAGAGCTGCATGCTGCACTCCATGTGGGGTCTCATGAGAGTGGAGTAGAGGAGGAGAATCATTTCCTTTGACCCGCTGGCCATGCTGCTTTGGATGCAGCTCAGGGTCCATCTTTGCTTTGTGGCACAAGCTGCCCCATGGTATCTTCCTCTCTTCTGTTCTTTGATTCTGTGAAAAGCAAGCTGAGGCTAGGGGATAGCTAGAGGTATGACAACAGGGCATGGATCTAGTCAGCAGTATGAATCCAGCAAAAGATGGTGGCAAATCAGTCTGTTTATTCAGGCAACTCCTTTGTAGTCAATGTGAAACTGCATTGTGAATTTGAAATTGCAATCCACTTCCTTTGGAAAAAAATTGCTGCAATAGATAGTAGATAGCAGGCTCTTACAAATCATTGGCAGGCTGTTCTGAAAACAGTCCTCCGGTTCCTTGAGCATCATATTGCTTGAAACTGCTGCGTCCCTTGTCACCAATTTAATACATTCATCAAACCTGAGACAAAGGCCTTGCTCCAAATACCTCTCCTACAGGAAACTCTGCTAAGTGACCTTATGGCTAAATGCCCAAATGGCTCAGCCAGAAATTGGGCAGTAGTCTCACTTGGCCCTGGAGGAGTGAACCTCCATGAGTTGGCCACCTAAACCTGGTACTAAGATACTAAGGTGGTACCTTAGAACAGTTGCTAAGTGTGGCCTTATCAGAGGGCTTCCTGCTTCAAAAATCCCTCATGAAAAACTGTTGGATACAGTACATGGAATGGAGTGTTTTCTGAAGAAGATTGACTTTATAGCTCAATATCAGAATTGCTTAACTAGGCATGTTTTTGTATTAGAAAGTATAAAACCCTCAACAATGAAGTTTTATAGAAAATGCAGTAGGAAATGCACAAGTACCAAAGCTGAGTGCAGTACATGCCAGATAATTTATGTGTGATATATTAAAGACTCACAGGGACAAAGAACCTGGGTTGCTGTTAGGAGGCACCTCTTGCTCTACGGAGAGTCCTCAGTGTCATCCTGCTGTCATTTGTCACAGGAGTTCAGGTGTCCCGACCTCAAGCCATCAATGTTAACAAATAAAAGGCTTGTTGTGCGCACACACATCCTGGTTAGCCCATGTCCTCATCAGCTCCTGAGCTCAGCCCCAGCTGTTTGATGCAGGTTTGATACAACCATTCTCAGAGTGATTTGACACTATTTAATTTGTATGCTGACTTCCATGCTAGCAGTATGTTAGTAATCCTACAAACCACACTGATTTATATTTTTCCCCAACCTGAATAACATAGCAAATGTTATTTCCTATTCATCAACTCCCAGATGACTAAGAATCACTGGTCCAGGAAACTGTGAGCTCTAGGATCTGTCAGTCAGTCACCTGGCAATTCAACCATAAAACAGTCTACATAAGCACTCTACTGCTTTTTACAACTTTTTGTGAATCACAGGTGCCTCAAGTATTAACAATATAATCAACAAAGCCTGCTGCCTCCTAGGCTTGGTATCCATAATGGTAGCATGAATCAGAATTGGCTACACTAACTGCAGTAAATCGACAGCACTGAGCAATCTCATTTCATTAATAAGAGCATCTCATCACCAGCTGCTCCTTGGAGACAAATGGCTGCATCTGGCTTCCTAAACATTGCTTTCTCTTGCCACCCCCAGGGACTAGTAGCTTTTGAGACATCAGTGACCTCATAGTCTGATTTTTTTGTACACTGGAAATGTCTTTTCTGTCCTGATGTCTGATTTTCCTGTCCTTTTTCTTCATAAGGGGAATGACAAACAGTAAAATAAAATCTAAAAAAGAAAAGTGTTTTTTTCCAACACAGATAGAATGCCAAAACCCATAGATGAAAAATATCCACCTCATACTAGCACTTTTCCAAGACCTACATTAGGCAGTGTGATATCATCCTGACAATTGTGATATCATCCTGACAACTATTTTAAAAGTCTGTTGCCAGAGGGATAACTTCCTACTTGGCAGATATGAAATGCTTTTTCCTCTCTTATTTCAAATACCTTATTAGGCAAAGAATTTAACCCTGAAACCAAATCCCATGCACTGGCACTGGTCAAATGATTGCAATCCTAAGTGGACCTTCCCTCCTGCATTGATTTGTGCCTAGGGGTCTTTCCCCAAATCCTTTTGAAATTATTAAAGCTTCTACAAAGGCAAAGGGTTTTGCCAGTCCTCAGTTTACTGCAGTGTAAGGGTCTTACAGTTGGTGTTACATTCACTTACCAAGACACATGGACTTTCAAACAGCAATGCCCTGTGCGTGCAGGAGTGTCCATCATATGAGAAAACAAGTGATGTATGCACAACCTCATGGTAAAGACTTCTGCATGGAGTGGTGGGCTTCATCCAACAGCTCTAAGAGATTCCTGGGCTCCTGTGCTGAATCCCTGTGTAACACAGATGGAGGGGTCCAGCTGCTTTCATAACATTTTGTGGATTTTGCCACTTGAGTTTCAGCTCTTCTCTAAATGGAACAAGACCTTGTGGGAGTATGATGTGTCTCTGAGAGTAACTTGCCCTCTGACTGTGTCTGTTACTACAATAGAGCTAACAGAAGTGAGGTGGGAGGGAGGAAATACCAGCCACCTGGGTCATGACACCTTTAGGGTATGAACAGTCTTTTCCTGACCACTAGACGATATGAAGCACAATAAGGCTTTGTAAGAACTGCTAAAATATTGCTAATAATACTCCACAACGAAATGGAGGCAACAAGTGACAGGTTTCAGCAGTAGAAGTTGTTTAATTCTGTGGATGAACTATTTTATTCTAAATATCTTTGGGAATCTAAAAGCCATTTCTGAACTAGGAAATGGAGGCAAACAAATCGACAAGATGCATCTTCCCACAAGAAAGTAGTTCTTGAAAGCCTTGGCCAAATTTTTTTACTTAAAAGCAATTCAAGTGTGTTTCACATTTCTTTTAGTTTCCTGTATCCTAAAATTGTGCCTAGAAGCTGGTTATTAAGAGTGCATTTTTGGAAGCAGAATCATCAGTACTTTTAAAGTAATTTAAAGAAAATTACTTTGCAGCAAGTGGAAACCAGCACAGTAATGGCAGAGGGAGTGAGTTACCAGAGAGCAAATGCTCAGGAGGGAAAACAGTAAGGTAAAACTTCCCTGAATTTAGATATCAGCCCCTATGATTACCTTGCACTGCTGTGTGTGGCACTCAAGCTGATAAAAATAGAGTTATTAAGAAGATCCCAAAGTGTTTGTGGAACAGTTGATTGCATCATCTTAATTAGACAAGAGCAGAATTCCTTAATGTTGTGTTTTTCTCACTACCTGGGTGACTGCAAATCACTTTGGGAAGGTTATGGCAGCTCTGTTTGGGGTGATTTGCGGCAGGTGGCAATGGGATGGACCTGCAGCTCCAGAGAGAGGAAGGTATGGACTGGCCTGACATGTATCTGGTCAATGTAGAATGTAGGAGCTTTGCCTTCTGATGGCTAAATATTTATCAGGCCATGAACTATAAATAGGTATAGCTGTTGACTTATGTCAGCCTTGTGTAGCACCATGAGCTTCTGTGACACTTGGTACTGGCTTCCACTGGAGGAGACTGCAGCCCTTGATCTGTGCTTTGCCAACACAAAGCTGCGGGGCTTTTCAGCAGACAGACTGGGAAATTTCACAGGGGCGCTTTGAGATGTTATTGGTCTCTTGTCTGTCTTTCCTACCCTCTTGGGTTATTGATCCTCTGGAAGACAAAGGAGCAACATGTGCCTGTGTCTTAACTGTTCCAAGGTGTAGGCCAAATTTTCAATAAAATCACCCCGGAAGGTGAAGTGCTCAATGCTCACCATTCATTGGAAAACAGCAAGTAACAGAAGAAGGGCAGGGCACTCAGATGGGCACAGGAGTGTCTTCAGCCACTTCAGCAAAATTCTTCAGAGGACACTTGCCAAGGTCCTTGCTGACATTGGATCTATGCAGAAAGGTATAGAAGGTACAGTGACTGACTTCCCACAGCTAGCTCTCCCAAGGAGATGGGAGAAGGCACAGATGTGCAACAGATCTTGAAATGATTCTGAGTTGTAAAATGTGGCTACAGCATGAGATTTCAAACTCTGTAGAACTAGTAAGTGTTTTAATGCAGTGTTTCAGTTTTGATTTATATGCTACACACACACTTAAACAGCTAAAGGGATGTTGCAAAGTCAGCCACTCAAAGCTGGAAGTGCCAGAATTAAAGTGACCTTCGCAAATTTACTGCCTCCTCTGTGGGTCTTCATATGTTATGTAGGTTTCAGTTCACCTGGCTGCCCAGTCCTTTTTCCACATACTCTGTCACATATTCAGAGCAAAGACCAAACAAGCCTCGTTCAACGAGGAGCTGTTTAAAACTGTTTTATCATCCTTGTTCAATGTTGTGGCAGCAACACTAGCTAGTATTTATGGTGTGCTATTTAAACCCTTGTGGGTGTTTTCAATAATACTGTCATAGTGCTCAAGTCTATTTTCACAAATTGTCTGTGAATTGAAGCCAGGGGTCATGAGTCTGATCCTGCCATTGTTACCCCAAGTGGTGAGTAACTTCCTTCATGATTACTAGTGCTGCTCTTCAGAAAAAGGAAAGAGAATTCAGGTCTGATTTATAGCTGGTGTTTTGTGCTTCTTCTAAATGCCTCCCTCCTTGCACTAGAAGGGTATGTGGGAACATGACAGTCATCATCTGGGATGAGTTAGGTTCTCACCAGGGATATAGAATGAACTTAAAATCAAGTGCAACGAGGAGGAATCAGGATTGTCAATAAGAGAGGGGTGTCATTAAGTCCAGATATTGTTCTGCAAGTGCAGTTTTTCCGTTACCTTTTTTACAGTGTCTAGTCACATAAATCCTCGTGTGCAGTTTCTTTTAGTCGTAATGCTTGGCACTCCTGGCTGGTAGAGACTGAAATATGCAGAGGCAGCCTGAACAGCAGCAGAGGAAAGAGATGATAAAATTGTTTTATCATTCTACTTAACAGCTTCCTCTGTACTGTAACACAGGACATTTGATAACCCAGCCATTTGTGTGTACGGGGTCAAAACACTGTCCCTTAGCTATAATAGCTACCAGAGTAATTAATGAAAATTACAGTGTCCGGATCTAAAAGATTGTAATGGCAAAAGGAAAAAGCATGCCTAATACTTTCCCTTATAGCAAAGCTCTTCCGAATGTGTATAGACATTGGAACAATTTTGGCTAGACAATTTTCAGCTTCCAAACTGAAATTTCCTACCACTGCTCACTCCTCAAGATGTAATTCTTGGTGAAATTAAAAGATGCTTGCTTTGTTTATTTAAGGTGACAAGAAGATAAAACTGAAGCAAAAGTATTTCCTGGAGCTGGTTGGTTTGCTTTTTTTTTTTGCTATCAAATGAGATATGTTGAATAATATTTGGAGCAACTATTGCTCCTCGGCAATTTACTACAGAAGGAACTATTTTGTCACAGAATAATTCTGCCAGACGTTTCTGCAAGTACACATTAATGCATTTTTGTCAAGGCCAGGCAAGTCATCAGATGTGGGTAGAATGCATATTCCAGTGTTCTTAATTTCCAATGTTGGTTGACATGTCTATAACAATGTTCACTGTTGGTGCAAAGACAGCAATATTTGTAATTCAAAGAATGAATCCTGACCAAAGTGTTGCTCCTGTATTTGTGGTAGTTCAGCAGGTTTTTGGTAGCACCACTTAGGAAGTTTGCAATTCAGGATTTGCAGGTCTATAACTAGGAAGTAACAAAGTGACAAAGTTGTACATAAAAAGTTTATTTTTTCCTTTCTCACTAAAGTGGGACATGATCAAACTTCAAAGGATCTATAGCTACATAAGAAGATTTTAATATTATTATGTTTGCTCTCAGAGTATGGAAGTCTTAGGGTTTCCAGAAACAGTAAACCCTTTTTTGGAGCAATGGTTTCTGACAAGCCATTGCTGTCTGCAGAGCAATGGCTTCAGGTGCACTGAAGCCACTAACCTGGTGGTACTGCCATTTGTAAACTGTTCAATGTGTTTTTGAATAATTTCCTGACCAGTGAAGTGGTTTTGTTTTCTTTCTGGAAAAAAAATTTCTGTACAAGAGCTTAGGAGGGTTTTTTATTCCTTTCTACATAAAGAAAGGAGAACTTTATCACTGCTATAGAGTAGTAGATATTCCAAGAAGCATATAGAGGGGATAAATTCATATCTGCTATACCTCTTTAATATTCTCCTCAATGTCTATAGAATGCAATTTTTTTAGTCCCTATTCAGTGGTATAAGACAGAATTCTGGGGAAAATGCTTAAAGGTGCATAAATGACAGAAAAGGCAAAATACTATTGTAACTTAAGGTTTCTTAGGTATTGCAATAAAAATTGGAAAAAGTTCTTTCAAGAAGTGACTCATTTAATTTTTTTTAAAAAGTTATTATATAGCAATATAGTTTATATTCTGCCAATCACCATACTACAATGATTTCAATAAAAATGAAGCAAAACATACTTTTAAAAATCCCGTATGAGATGTTAAACTAAATAGGATAATACAAAGATGTGATTATGTGGCAGTATTTCAAACACTGGCACTTACTGATAAAAAGCCATTATAATCCTCTCTGGAAACTCTTCCTATTCCCTCCTTGCTGATAAATGGGCCCAGCCTGGAATCTGGCAGACTGAAGAACAAGATCACTGAAAGCCACTTTTATGTCTTCCCTGCTCTCATCTTTCCCGTGAGTGTTACATTCTTTGAAGCTGCATGAAGTGATAAAGTTGATTCTATAATCCCTGTTTCACTGGGCTACTGCCACTACAGAAAACAGTTTGACTGTATTCAGCTGTGACTCAGATGCCCTCCCTGGTGAGCTGGGAGGTGCATTGCCTTTGTCCTGGTGATCTTTAAATAGTAGCCAAAAGCAGGCAGGCTGCTGCTGGTGTCATCCCAGCAACTCGAGATATTTAATGGAGATACTCAAGTTAGGAGCATGGTTGCTCCAAACTTCATCTGTAGTCAAGAGAGAGATAGGCAGACACTTGGTGAAAATGAATCAGATAATTTATGTAATTTTCATCACTGATGTGTTTTAATGAATGCCAACCTTATTCTCCCCATGAGTCGGTCGAAACATCACTCAATAACACCACAGGAAAGGCCCAGCTCTTGGGTTGAATCCAACAAACTTCTTCATGCTTCCTGTACAGCCCTAAAAGAGGGGGTGGACTGGGTGTGTGTTAATCCATTTTCCAGAACCACCTACCCAAATTTATGCAATAATTTTCCCCATAAATTAATGGGGAACTTCTGATCTCAATTTGAAGCAGAAATTAAGACTGGACTGGGAATGCTTAATGCTTTGTATAGCCATCATTTAATGATAAAATGAGGCGGTTTAGCCTCCTCAGCTTCATCTCTGATTCTACTCCACACCCCCCAGTAGCTTGGTGAGAATTTCATGTAGCTATCTGGAGTTTGGCCTATCTTCTTTGCTGTCTCCATCTGTCTGTCTGTGCAGCTGTCTGTCAGTCCTCCCACAGAGGCTTTTCAAAGTTAGCCAATTTTTGCTAAGTAATTTATAAAAGTAGCCTGCCAGTCAAGTACAGAAAACCTGTTAATGCTCGCACTGAGAAAAAAAGCCCTTAACCCTTAGTCCAAGCCATGTTTGGCTCACAGCATTAGGGACCCAAGGCAGGAGGGGATGCGTGGTGCCATGACCACAGGTGGAGCAGCATCCTGTGCTGGCCAGTGTAAAGCAAGCTCGGCACTGGGTCTGGCTGGTACAGACCTGATTCTCCTCCTAGCAGCTAGTGTGATGTTGTGTTTTGGATTTGTGACTGAAACTGTGTTGATAACGTACGAGTGTTTTATCTGATGCTGAACAGTGCTTGCTTGCACAGCATCAAGACTTTCTGTTTTTCCCTCTCTGCTACCTCACTGAGTAGGTCGGGGCTGGGCAAGAGGCTGGGAGGAGATGCAGATGGGGCAGCTGACCTGAATTGACCAAGGCGATATTCCAAACCATATAACATCATGCCCATCAACAAAACCCAAGATGCTGTCTTTCTAAAGTAGCCATTGCCCAGAGACTGCCTGGGCATCCATCTGCTTGTGGGAGGTGCTGAGTGATTGCTTTTGTATCACTATTATTATTTTTTTCATACCTTCAGTTATTAAACTCTCTTTATCTTGACCCATGAGGTTTTTTCTTGTTTTTGCTCTGCCTACTCTCTCCCACATTCTGCTGGGTGTGGGAGTGAGTGAGCATTTGAGTGGGTACTTAGCTGCTGGGCAGGGTCAACCCACTGCATTAATCTACATCTACGTGAGTTCTACCAATAGCAGCACAGATGAACCTTCAGAATAAAGAGCTGAAACATGTTTGGCAAACAATTCAATAACTTGCCACACTGGAGGTATTAAAACCCAGATACATTGAACATAGCAGATTTACAGTACTGTAAAGTAGTAAAAAAAATGCTCGTGTAGCACATGAAAAAGACATTTAGAATACAAACACACATGGGGTGATTATCAAAGGATGTTCCTGTACTTGCTGACTTTGCAGTAACTTGCCCATATCCTCAGATGCACAGCAGCAGCCATCTAGAACTGTATAAATGCAGAAACTGAGAAAAAGAAAGCCATAAAGTGTAGACACCTCATAAACCAAGAGCACATCACTTGGAAACGAGGTGAAGAAGGCTTTGAGTGAGGTAGACAATTGTAGGATGATGATGAATTGCCAGCATGATGTCTCAGTGAACAACATGTTATGATCTGGCATGTGTCAGGAGTGGTTCCAGTAGAGACACAGAGGCATGAATGCCACAGGAGGTGGTGGTGCAACCACACCTGCATCTTATGCCAACATCCATCACTGATACTTGATTCTAGGATGTTTAGAAAAATGTTTATTCAAGCTTTTAAGCTTGGCCTATTAAGCATAATAAAATGAGTGAGGTGGAAATATGATTGCTGTCTACTCCACCCAATCAAGGAACAAAGGGAATAGGAAACATTATCAGGAAAGCGAAAACATTAAACTTACCAGTGATATTGATACAATGATAAATAATTATAAGGTGACTATTAATACCTTGGCATGAAAAGGTTTCTCATCACTAGCAGCTGGGATCATGTTGCAGAATTGCTTTGCCATGAAAGCAAATGGGTCTTAAAAACTGCTTGCCATGGCACTTTGTAAATTCATGGAAAGACCTACATAACAAGATGCCTGTGATAGTAGGTGGGCACAACAAACCAATTAGACCTTTATACTCCTGAGATCTCAATAGCTTGAAAGGGAAAGAAATTAGGGGTTAAGTATCAGGAAAAACTGGTATGGAGATCTCTCTGGTAATGGCATTGACTAGCAAAGGAAGCTGCTGGATCTGAGACAATGACTGCATTAATAGGAAAAGTTTCTGGATCTCTCTTTCTTCTTTCAAGCAATTAAATAATTCATTGAATAGTTCTCAAAGATGGAATTTTCATTTGGGAGTAGGTGAACACAATGCTGTAGGAACATATATGAAGGGACCTCATAAGGTCATCCTGTCTGTCAAGGCTTAACAGCTTGTAAAAAAAGTTCTCTCTTCCATAATGGAGTGAAGGCAGTAAAACCCATTATTTTTTTGGGCCAAGCAGTGCTACATAATAATAAGTATACATCATTTATCTGAGACTTGCTAAAGTTCTGCTAAGGCCTTTTACAATCTAATACAAATGTCTAAATAAACACAACTAGCAAAATACTCTGACATTTATACTGTTTGCTGGAAACATAACAGGAAAGCAATGCTGGGTGCAGTCATTACAAAGGGCTTTGGATCATGGACTTCTTTGTTTTTTGAAGAAGCAAATATATTGATTTAAAGTTTCTCAGGGCCAGATTTTTTCATCCTGCACAGCATTCAGAATCAGAGAAAAAGTTCCAACTGTTCTCTTTTATGTATGGGCACTATCTTTGCTTAGACACTAAAGGTATTTCATGACAGCAATCTGTGCCCCAGCTCACCTAGATGATGCCACAGTTGATGTGTAAGCAGTTGGACTGCCCCAACCATCACTCATCACAGAGGTCTTTTGGAATGAGTCCTTCCTGAGGAGGGAAGGAGCTCATGAGTTTTCTAGACTGGAAAAAGCCTTAAAAAGTACTCCAATATAATGGCACAAGTAAATATGTAAATTTTCTGATCTGCAGCTAATTTTGTGTTATGCAGTGGTCTACCAAGCCTAGTGTCAGGTAGGCTGGTGGCACAGCTGTACTGAACAGCGAGAAAAGCAGCATTTCTGTTGTGCAGACTTCACTTTATATTTTTATTTATTTGGTTCTACCCCAGAGCTCACACAATAAAGAGGACTAAAATGAAATGCCACAGATTGTTTTTAATTTGTGCACAGTAAATGTCACTGAGAAGAGATCACTGCTTCAGGAGAAGATATTCTACCACACAGGGGCTTATTGTTAGTACTGGTTTGAAGCCTATGTTTGCCTTCTGTAAAATCCAACAGAATGAGGCAACAGGAATAGCCTTTATCATTGTACTTTTGAAATAAAGTAAGGACCTGAGTGATTGCAACTCTGTTAATTAGCACCTTAATATTTACTAAGCAAAGCCTGAGTAATATTTTGGTAAAATGTTAGATTCAGTTACATCACCACTAAAACTTAGAAACTTCAACCAAAACTGATTTCAGCTTCATTAAGTGACTGAGTTTAATGTAAATATCACAGTCATTCTGGCCTTTCAGGAGCAGATTAAAAAAAAAAAAAGCAAACCTGGCATTTGTTGTTTCACTGAGTACTTGAAAAATATCAGTGTGGCTTAGTGAGGTAGTTTTTTTCCTGATTTTTAACTCCATCAGCTGTGGAACACATGGACTTCAGCTATTCATTAAAAAAAATGCAAACCCTTTGACCATGTTGTGATCTCTTTACTTGGAAAAGCACAGTGGAGAGCTTTCCAGGTTTAGCTTCCAGGCATAAACAAACTCAGCTGGCTGAACCTATTCAGGAGCATTTAGCATCCATTCCAAGAAAAACATTATATTGGCCCCAACAGAAGAAGTGTCTGAATACTATTTCATTGTATTGATTGCTGCTTTCCATTTCAGCATTATCTTTTGAGCATTACTTAAGGCCATCATTCAACCAGCTTTTGGCCTGGTAACCAGCAGCTGAAGTTGGCACGCTGTCAGGATTACTGTTTATGAGGCAGACAATACAATCACGTACCAAGTAAGAATGCATGTACAGTCTGTTGCTTCAGATGTACTTAACTAAAGGTTTTTAAAACCAGTGTGACATCACTGCTTGATGGATTTTAGTTTGGACCAAAATGAGGTGGAGAAAATATGAGGTGGGCATGAATATGATTTTTAGATGAAATATTTAACTAACAAAGAGACAAAGAGGAAACTGGGACATCAAGTTCTCCCGGAGAGCTCTCCTAAGCACTGCTAAAATGCCAAAGTAAGTAGTGTTTTCAAAGTCTAAATTAGTCTTCCCCCAGTGAAGCCAAGCACTAAAATTCCCAGTGGTTGCAAAGGATGTCAGGTTAGGTCATTGTTCTTTAGGCCACTGAAAATACTACCTTTAAAAAAAATATTTCTTTGTGTCCCTAATATCACACTGGTGTTCTCTGGATGTTAAACTTCGAACTTGCTTCCTGCGTCCCTCAGCCTGTGTCATCACCATCCCAGCACACAGGTGGCCTCCACTTTGGTGCAGATTTTCCCAGTTGTGAGGAAAGGGGTGGTGTGCATTTGAGCTGTTGCCTCCATGTAGTCTGGCTGTACTCTCTGGACTGAATTCCCCAACTGTAAAATACAGATAATGGCACTTCCCTGCCTACACGGATTATGTGAATTCCTCAAGCTTTCCAGGGATAAAAGCCAAAAAGTAATGTAACAGGTGATGTGTTGCTGCATATTTTATCTATTGGCATAGAACCATTACTCCATTATTCAGAAAAATGGAGACAGAGACAAGAAAAACAAATTAAAAGCAAAGAAAAAAGCGCTATTAATAATACTGAAGAAAAACGAAATGGCATATGGCCTGATTTCTAAAAAAAGATATTCCTACAGATACACAGAGCACTACATTAAATATGATTCTCTATATGATTAAATGAGCTTCTCTCAACTTGCCTTCCTTTCTGCTTCCTTAAGGCTGCTGACATTTTTTCTGGCCTGCACATACTCACCCAGAAGATGAGAAGAGACCATTGAGAGCATGTACTCCAGTAGTTCCTAGAGAATCAAGCTGCAGACTTCTAGAGCATTGAACTGTCTGAAGATGAGACACGCAGAGCTGGGAATCAGTTGGTGATACACAAGGGGAACCACACGGGCAAACACATAGAACACATACACAAGCAATCATAATAGGAACCAGCAGACAAACATGTTTGAAAAAAAGGGAGAGGTGCTTTTCTAAATTTGCTAATTAGAGAGAGAAGTATTTCTTTAAAATTTGTAAATAGATCAGATAAAATGTAAAGTAGTATATTTGTCTCTTCCTGTTGAATCACAATTAATGCTGTGCTGTCAGATACATCTGGGTGAAGCTATTGAAGGACTATCAGGAACCACTGGACATGGGGTTTCCTTCTCCTGGAAACTTTCATCCGGTGTTGTCTCCTTCAGGCTTTTCTGTTGCTTAATGAGGAACTGAAGGAAGCATGAGAATTTTGCTGCCTGGAAACAAAACATAGCTGTTAAGAGCTACTGCAGCTCTCTATCTCTGTGTAGGGTTTCTCTCCATCAGCCATCACTGTATGTCCTGTTTTCAGCTGGGATAATGGGATAATTTTTTTCCTAGTAGCTAGTACAGTGCTTGTGTTTGGATTTAGTATGAGAATAATGTTGACAACTGATGTTTCAGTTGTTGCTAAATAGTGGTTAAGTCAATGACTCTTCAGTTTCCCATGCTCTGCCAGTGAGGAGGTGCACAAGAAGCTTGGAGGGAGCACAGCTAGGACAGCTGACCTGGACTGGCCACAGGGATATCCCACATCATAGAAGGACGTGCTCAGTATATAAACTGTGGGAGTCAGCTGGGAGGGGCCGATCACTACTCAGGGCAGGGCTGGGCATCAGTCGGTGGGTAGTGACCAATTATATTGTGCAGCACTAATTTCTCTTGGGTTTTATTCCTTTTTCTCTTTTTGTTATCCCCATTTTCCTTACTATGATTCTGTGATGATGATGATGATAATGACGATGATGATGATATTTTACTTTATTTCAATTATTAAACTGTTCTTATCTCAACCCACAGGTTCTACCTTTTTCAGGTTCTCCTCCCCATCCCAGAGCAGGGTTGGGGAAGCACAGTGCACGAGCAGCTGTGTGGTACTCTGTTTGCTGACTGGTTAAACCATGACACCATACTCAAACACTGTCTCAGATAAATTAAGTCAGCATGGGGCTAACCAATCTTCGGAGTTGATTTTATGCATTATCCTTCCAGTCTTGCTGCAAGTGTTGCTTACTGAGCTTTCTGCACACAGTGATTTACTTGTGTAAGGGTTTGAACAGCACAGTCAACATGAGGAACATAACAGTTGTTGTTACTCAAAGCATGAGAAAGTTTGGCACGAAGACCTGAATCTTCCCAGTCTTCCAGGCCAGCAGAATCTCTTGGAATCTGGCCTCTCACTTCCAAGTGCCTCAGGTTTCCCTCCACAAATGCCAATTTCACTTCAGCTTACATGGTGTACAAGATCTGCAGGCAAAACCTTAAGTACCACGCTGGTTTGCAATACAGATGGTACCTTACTATTCACATGCAAATAGCATTTCGCACCACTCTGTTCTTTCAGAGCTTGACTATTATATCCCGTCAGTGGCATAATGTTTCTTCTGGAGTGCCACTTACTGATTTTTTCTTTAAAGTGTACCCTTTAAAATGAAATAATTTGGCTTGAGTTTTGTGACAAGGCAGACATATAAATGATATTCTAGTCAAAGTCACAGTTCCCAAAGTATTACTTACTCTAGACTTTGAGATATGCTTTTTCCTAAGGAACTCAAAATGTTATGTATTTTCTTCTTAACCTTCTTGGTATTTGGATTTCATTTCCAGCTGGAATTAAATATTAGAGATTTTCATTGTAGTTATAGAGCTGAATTATTATAATGATAATTATTATTGAATATTTAAGCATACATCCTGTACTTAATCCATTTAACATGCACTAAAGGATCCTAGATTGCAGTACCAAGAACAAGTCTGTAATTGTTTTAATCTGAAAGATGAAGAAGGTTCAAGGTAAAGAGAATTCAATTAATGAAGCCAAACTTTGATGTGAAAAGGTACAGACTTCTTTTCTTTGCTTTAGAGCACCATAATAAATCACCTTCTTAGAACATACAGTTAAATGTCATTGTTTCCAGGGTGTATTGCTAGGAGAGATCATAAACCCACAGGCTCTTGAAAACTTTCCATCTGCTTAAGCCCTCAGGTTTGTTACCTTCTTTCATGCTTGAGTCCTGTTCCTCTTCATTAACCCTCCACGGCTGCCCAGGACCACTTCCAGAGATGTGCATGCCAATCCTGAGGAAGGGTTTGCCAAGGCTGGCTTCATGAATGCTAGCAAGCAATGCCAGTGATCAAAGTTTCAAAAAAAGGAAGATTCCCTTCCTCATGCAGCAACCGAACCAAGAGTGTGCAGGAGCATACAGGACAGGTCCAGTGCATCCTGTCAGGAGCTGCATCCAGTCTCTGGCAGGCATGTTGCCACCACACCTCTAGCCATGAGCAATTGTACTAAAAACTCAGCAGGCTGCACCATACACGTGAACAACAAGCTTCAGAAGCTCCTGAACCGACCAGACAGCTAAAATTGAGTGAGGTGAATTTCACTCTGATATTTCAGAGCTGAAGTAAAAGGAGCAGTCTGAATAGACACTGACAACTTGGTTTGTTCTGTTCTGTTTTGCTTCAAATTGCAAAATAAATAGGATTTTTTAAAGGTGTTTTATATAATTTTTTTAAATGTCACTTTCCATGCAAAAAAAAGTTACCAGTGTAGGACATTTCAGGTTCAATTCACACATCTCTATAGGAATTCCAGCATTCTTACAGTGTCAGCAGAGCATTAATCCTGAATTTTCATGCCCTTTAAATTGTGGGAACTATGACAACCTTAGAGTAAAGAGAAATCAGATTAACAGCCTGTAGCATTTCAAAGTTTGTGCATGTATGCATGGAGATATATTGTATTAACACAGAGAAGATCAGGACATGTTCTGTTAAATTCCACAGAACACACATTTGTTTTTGGCAGAGTGCAAACTCTGGGCTGTGTGACACAACCTTGAGCCAATGCTGGCACTCCTTTCTTTATTCTCCTTTCCTGCCCTTGCTTACGTCTCAGACGAATGCTCATAATTCCATTCTCCGACAAGTTCTTCCAAGAAATTCTAGCCTTATGACTCATGACTCTCATGCCCTTCCCAGGCCAGAAAGAAATACAAGAGCTAGTCTGTAGTCCATTGACTTCAATGGACTTTGATCCAGGGGTGTAAATCACGTGTTTCTACCTAACAATTAAAACATTAACGTGTTAGGTCAGGCTCTAACTCAGTGAAACTGCTTTACAGTGAATGACTTCTTCATCCTATATAAGAGACACTAAAAAAAAAAAAAAAAAAGGAGATTCAGATTCTTAAATTCTGAATGTTCTTGAATATGAAATATAGTGATGAACTCCCATGTAACACATGATCAAAGTAAAATTAAGCATTGTTTCTTTTCCCCTAGCCTGTTGAAAACAAGACATATAAATTATAAAATAGACCCAGATATAGGAAATCAAATCATGAGATAATCAGATTTCACAGTAAAATACCCCTGTTAAGACAAAGTACTTAAATGAGCTACATTGCGGCATTCAATTGCACTCCTACACTTCAATGTAGCTACTCCTGCATAAATTTTAGTTCAGCAGTGCCAAACAGGAAAATTACCTTTAGGAAATGTCCATTGTCTTCTCATTGCCACTTCCTTTCTTTCTCATTTTCTTAATTCTACCAGTTCACTCTCTCATTTTTGGTACCTCATGCCATTCACTCTTTTGTTTCCTCACACTTTTAATGTCACTTCCAGTTTAGACAGATGAATATTCCACTGCTTTTAGCAATTGGACATTTTTTCTAGTGAGCCTGGGATTTTTTTATGCCTCAAACTTCATGCTCTGCACTGCTATGAGGCACACCCATATTTTCAGGACTCTACAGTCATGCCATACAAAATATTAGTTCAAACTTGATAAAAGAAGACCATGGTTGTGGAATTTATTTTGTGCTAACATTGTCTTGATCAAAGGGCTAGCCTCTCAGCTGGGAGTTTGCATCAGTCAAAGCAATGCATGACCCGCCCAACATTTTTGTACTCACTTACTTTGTATTCAAATGAAAAAAGAAATAAAGTTTAACATTTCGACCACTTTATTTATTGTGCGTTTTTTTTCCAAAACTAAATTGTGCAAATCCTTACATGGTGTGTTGGATGTGGACATTACCCATTTCATTTCAGAATAAAACATCAATGTAAAGATCACAAACAATAAAATTGTTCAGACTTGGAAATGCTATTAGACTTTACTTACTGTGTTAACATTGTAAAATGAAGCTGTCCCTCTGCCCCACACCATGAGAGCAATGATATTTTCAGAATCATGCTCATATTCTAATTCAACTTAGGAGAATCATGGTAGAGAAAAGCCCTGAGAAATCTCCTCCTGCTTCACTTTGCCATGTCCAAAGCATTCCATAAGTACAAGAAAAATGAAGCCCTGTGAGTGTAGCTTGCACAACATTTAATTGGATCCAGTCACCACTGTACAACAGTCAGGGATAGGGCTGAAACTGCATCCTTAGCTAATCTTGCCATGGTAACAAAGTCTGTAATGAGTAGGTAGGCGGGCTTCGTGTTGTATGTCACAAATACACAAGCACAAGCATGGCATGAAGCTGGGTGTTTCCATGAGAATTCCATTTGAAAGCAAAACCCCTACAGAAAGCCTGTTAGGAAGAAACCCTGAGAAAAAAACTTAAGAGCCACAGTCTTCCCTCTGCCAAAAATGTTGTTAAGAAATACAGCCTTGAAATCAAAAACTGTGCTGAATGAGCAAAGAAGTGGTCAAAGAAAAAAAGCAGATGATGTAGGAAGCATCTTCTGCCCCCCCTTGATGCTCACACACTCAGACACACACACATATGCAGGCTGCTCCCTCTTGCAAGAGCGATGGATTCCTGACTATAAATGTCAAGTAAGGTTCCTCATGGTAACCCCGTCTACTCTCCATGTTGACAGACTGCACAAGTTCAAAAAGTTGTAATTTACCTTTCTTTGTACCATGATGAGCAAGTCTGTCCATTAAAACAATTATTCTTTTTACTTAGTGGATTTAAAAGCCTTGGCATAACTTCAATGTGATTTTGGTATGATTGCATATGCAATAAAGCAAAAAACCAACAAACTAGGCCAACTTCTGAACTCTGTGTCCCTAAAACCATTGGGAATTTTCTTTAAGCAAGGGGTTCAGAATTTGGCCCTGATGAAAACAAGCTTTAGCAGCAACACGGGCTGGCCTCAGCACTGCTAGTCAAACCAGTGATCTCCCATGCAGGTTCTGTTCCACTCCAGGCCACAGTTCCAGCACCACTCAAATCTGCACTGAGGGCGAGGACATTTCATGTGCATGCAGCCACCTGCAAAATAGCAACAGAATGGTTTCTGTACTTGGCAAACACTTAGAGATGTTAATCAACAATTAAGAGCATTAAAATCGACTTTCTTAGACATTAATTTACCAACTAACTAAATTATTTAATAAAAGGAAAGTACAAACCTGAAGAATATTTCCCTGGGGTTTCTAAAACCCGCTACTCCTCTCTTACCGGGCTTTAATGTGCTTTTCTCACTTGAGGGACTGCAGGGGCAGGAGGAAACTAAAACATACTATGCTAGGGATAGGGAAAACAGATGATAGTCTGTGGCCTCTCAAAGCAGTCATGGAGATACCTCCTCAAGGTTACTCTATGCTAGTCCAGCTGTGAGCCAGAAGATAAACAAAATAAAATTATTTTTTGAATTTGGATTCAACAACTGCAAGATTTGCAAAGTTAGTAAATCAGAAGATACAGACTTTAGTGGCTGACTGTTGATTATACAAAAAAGACATTAGTAATTTGATTTGACCTTTTTAGTATCTGAAGCAGCCTTTTGATCATATCAATGTTTCTTGCATGTTGGGTTTCTTACTTCTTCATACCATGACAGCAGCTTTAATTTCTCTGCTCACAACCTTGATTAAAAGTTTATTTTGTAATATATAAAACATTAACGTTACAGAAATACACTTCAAACAGAAATTATGTTGCTTACCACACAAAAAGATCTCTTGTATAATTCAAACTGAGAGAAAAGCATGCAGTATGAAGAAATGCTGAAATGTCATCTTCCTTTGACTCCAAATGGTGATGGGAGGTACAGGGAGTGTGTGTTCCCTACTGTACGAGCTGCTACCCTTACACCACCTTTTTCATAAATGCCACTCCAGAATGTTTCTCAGAAGGCAAAAACAAACAAGAACTGGTTTGTTAAAATAGGCCTGTCTGCTTCACCTGACAGAGAGAGAAAACTACTTGTGATAGCAAGGTTTATTAGTCAGTTTATATCTTTGTGTAAGAAATGCAATGTGTCAGAAAGATTTTTATCTTATTTAAATGTAAACATACAAATGGCCAGCCTCCATGTTACAGTTTATTTAAAGTTTAGATCCAGTGCTCTCTTACAGTTTGTATTAAGCCATCACTGGGTAAAACTCAGTCCTGATGCCCTCTGTCAAAGGTGTGCCCTCTGTCAAATGTGTGCCCTCCCTGCTAAGCTACATAAATCATGTTATTCTCTGCTACATGGCAGCTGAGATCAGCTGTCAAGAGTGGAGAGTGCCTCAAGCAACGTGACCTACAGCTCTGTGAGTACAGCAGTCCTCTGAGAGATGTGGATGTGTGTTTAAACTCACTTGGACTGGGGACTGACCTGTGGGAAAGTGTTTCTTTCACTTCAGCTATTACAGGAAAGTTATTGGCATCCAGAAATTACAGAAAAGTTATTGGCATTGTCACTGTCCCTTGTAAAAGAGAGTGTCCACAGAACATTTGTGGAAGGAAAGCAGAATTATTCTCTTGTGTAGAGTCAGAGTACTCCTCCCAAATGAGGACTGCTGGCAGACCTCAGGTACAGTTGTCAGTCTCTTGACAGCAGCTGCACTTAGGCAGCTCTGAAGTGCTTCTTTAAGTTTACAAATGGCAGCCTAGAAGCTGGCAGGTGCAGTACCCGTGACCAAAGAAGAAGGCAAACACTGCACTTTTTAAGCTTCATACTTTAATTTCCAAAATGACAGAATCACTGAGGTGGGAAGGTCCCTTTAGAGATCATCCAAATCAAAACCCACTGCTCAAAGCAGGGCAACTAAAGTAGGGTGCTCAGGATTGCATCCAGTTCCTTTCAAATGTATCCTAGAATGGAAACTCTTCCTGGGCAACATGTTGAGTCTTCAACCACCCACACAGTAAAAGTATTGTCTTATGTTTAAATGGAATTTCTGTGTTTCAATTTGTGCACATGGTTGTCTGTTCTTTAGTGGGCACCATGAGAAGAATTTACCTCTGTTTTCTTCACTCCCCGCATGTGTATTTATTTACACAGTTCTTTTATAATCTTTGTAGCCCTTCATTAGAATCACAGACTCAAAGGTCTGTGAATAGGTCAGGTTGGAAGGCACCACATTGAGTCAGCTGGTCCGACCTCCCTGCTCAAGCAGGGTCATCCCAGGGCACATGGCACAGGATTGTGTCCAGATGGATCTTAAATATCTCCAGTGAGGGAGACTGCACAGCCTCTCTGGGCAGTCTGTTCCAGTGCTCAGTCACCCACACAGTAAAGAAATTCTTCCTCGTGTTCAGGTGGAACTTGCTGTGCCTCAGTTTCTGCCCATTGCCTCCTGTCCCATTGCTGGGCACCACTGAGCAGAGCCTGGCTCCATCCTCTCCGCACCTCCCTTCAGATACTCACAGACATTGATGAGGTCCCCTCTCAGTGTCTCTTCCTGAGGCTGAACAGGCCCAGCTCCCTCAGCCTTTCCTCATCAGAGAGATGCTCCAGTGCCTCAGTCATCTTTGTTACCCTCCACTGGAGCTGCTCCAGGAGCTCCACGTCTCTCTTGTCCTGAGGAGCCCAGAACTGGACACAGCAGTCCAGATGTGCCTCACCAGGGCTGAGTAGAGGGGCAGGATCACCTCCCTTGACCTGCTGGCAGTGCCCTTCCTAATGCACCCCAGGATTCCATTGGCCTTCTTGGCTACAAGGACACACTCCTGGCTTATGGATGCTTGTTGTCCTTCAGGACCCACAGGTCCTTCTCTGGAGAGCTGATTTCTAGTAGGTCAGCCCCCAGCCTGTGCTGGTGCCTGGGGTTATTTATTCCCCAGTGCAGGACCCTGCATTTGCCTTTGCTGAATTTCAGATGGTTCCTCTCTGACCATCTCTCCAACTATCAAGGGTTTTCTGAATGGCAGCACAGTCAGCCAATTCCAGTGTGTTTCTAGCCTGCTATCGTGGCTTTGGCATTTTGCATTATGAGGCACTGTTCTGACTTGGTTCAGGCTATAAGCAACGAAAGGTCTTTTCCTGCTTATTGTTCAAAATAAAAAATATAACTGCCTTTATTTTCTCTTTGATTTTTACAAGCAACTTCCCTAAACATTAATGGTACTTGTGTGAATGGAGTCAAATAGGGATATCCTGTTTGTGACAAATGGCAACTGTCCGTAATTTACCAGTCAAGATTTTGTAGCAGAGTCTAAGAGAAAGTAAAGGTCCTACCACTCCTTCAAGCCTAACCAGAAGGGGTTTTCTATTTGGCTGTGCACAAGCTGTTGAATATAAATAGTCACCATTATAATTTGTCTATCTCTAATCAGATTAAAACTTCTGGTTTTCAGTCTGTTCTACAAATCTACAAACCATTTTTTGACCTAGCCCTCTGTTATCTCTCTTCTGCTGCCCACCTTGCTCTCTATACTATGCCAAGTCTTGTCTCACCTTCCCACTCTTGAATTCAAGCTTTCTTTCCTTTCCTTCTTGTGCTTGAAGGTGTCTCCCACTTTCCATCTGCCAACTGCCTTCTTTTCTTTCATCAGACCCCAGATTTCAGGATTTTGTCCTATTTCTTCCCCAGTAATATTTCTGCAGTGTCACCGCTTGAAGTGTTCTCCCCTTGCAGTTTATAGTGCTTTATTTAGTGTTTTTAGTGTCCCATGTGCATGCCACAAAACTGGGAATCATCCTCTAAATATTTGTATAATATTTAGGGAATCATGTTAATATATTTTTATTAATTAACATAAATACAATTAAGTCTTGGAACAGCATTAACCTATAAAGTACAGCCTATTTACCACTCCTATTCTTCATTTTAAACATCCCAGTGCCAGCAGATTACTTTTCTTCCTACATGGTAAGCACTGATTAGTGCAAACTGTTTGTCAGGACTCATGTTGCTTCCTCTAAAGTGCTCTTCTACCATGGGCATGTGGCTGAATTGGGATTAATCTCACCTAAATTCAGCCATATACTGTGTAGACATCTACAGCAGGACTAATTCTTCACAACCCACTTTTAGGTGTGATTTTTCTGGCCTACATCAGACATTTGTTCTGCTTCATCGTGAGATGAGTTTTACCCTACAAATGTCTATTTTTCCCAGTGACAATGGAAAATCTAGACAACTAGCTGGATATCCAGTCATATGAATGCTACATCCAATGCCTCATTTTCCCTATCTACAAAATACCTTGGCATTTTGTGAGGCTTAATTAGTGGTTCTAGAACTAAGTGATTTAGGCTTAGTGTTTTCAAGATAATTTAGATAAAGTGAGACACCTTTTTGTGCTCTCCCCTCTTGGAATAATATTATGCATATGTACACCTGCACATTCATACTTTTATACTGTAAAATGAATTTTAAAAGACAGTTAAGTACAAGATATCTAATAAACTTACCATTTTTTTCTACTGGAATATTGCAGTTGGGGCATGGCTTGGTTGTCTTCTTGATTGTTTCTCTAGATGCTTCCTCCCATCGAGCTTGCATGGCTGCATGTTCATCTACTACATACCCCTGCAAAGAGAGAGAAAAGCACCTGTGGACACATTACTGAAAGGCTGCACTGGGACATGATGTCTGCACTGAAGTGACAACCATCTACCCACAAGAAACAGACCGGAGTGACTGCAAGTCCAGGTAGGCTGGACTTCATGAGAGATGCAGAATTTCTGCTTCAAAATGCAGACTGTTTTGTCCCAGTGAGCACAGCACATGTGTTGGGTTACATCCTGAACTGCAGGATGATGGGGGTGGTGGCAGCAACTTGAAGCATGTGCCATCCTGGAGGTTCTTCCTACATCCAGCAGCAGCAGAGGCTGCATCCTCCCTGCTGCTCCCTGTCCTGAGAGGCGGGCAGAGCTCTCGTCAGGGCATCAAGCTGTGCTGCAAATGCACAAAGACAGGTAAAGCAAAAGGGAAGGTGAAGGAGAGTCAGGTGAATCTGGCTGGCAACACGACATGTTAGGTACCACAGGTTTGATTCTGCTTCAGGGATTAAAACCCTTCTTGCAAGAAAAGCAAAACCACCAAGAAAGTGCAACATTCGGTAACACAGGAGGGTGGGGTGCCTGGAAGGAAACAGTTTTTCGTAATAAAAGTGTACTCTGTTGTATCAGAGGTCCGAGTTTCATTCCAATGTAACTCTATATAAACACAAGGGGCACAAAGAAAAAACATAAAAACTCTGGGAAAAAAGTGAAAAAAACCCACTCATGAGCAATGAAAGCTCCCCAGATAGAATGACACAGATGGAAAAAGTCATCATGAAGAGTGTAAAAGGGACTCCTATGTTTGTCCTATTTATGACTGGGACAAAATTACATAATCTACACAAGTGGCCTATTTGGCTGTTTCCTACCTAAAATGATAGTACAAGGACAAAAGAGATGGCAGTGCCTTGGGTCATTTCCATCACACAAGGTTGGCAACTATGTGAATAGTAGCTATAAACAATGTGTGTAGGTTCCAGCCTTGAAACTCTGCTCTCTCCATTGATAATATGGTTTCATTCAAGCATGCGGGAAAATGATGAGCTTAAACAAAACTATGTAATTTATAACAATTCCCAAAATTTCTTAGTGTATACCTTCTAGATACTTATAGGCTGTTATGTGGATAGACTTTTATATTTATTTAAATGAATAATTTTTTAATATCTTTATTTATAGTAAGACAGAAAAAGGAAATTGGCCGAACCTTAAAAAATGCAACAGAACCGTAACTCCACTTGAGTTCTGGTCATCTAGTATTGTTAAATGTGTTAGTTGTGTCAGTGAGTAATACCTAGATTTTAGTTCTTGGCTGAAATGACCTGAGTTAAAATGGAATAAAAAAGACCAACATCTGCAGAAATTTGTTTCCAGCTCATCTGGTGGCCATTGCAATATGCGTTTAAAGAAAACCAAACCAAAACAACAAAACAACAAAAAATACCCACTGTCTTCTTTTAATCAGGAAACCTCAAAAATATGTGCTTGACATTATTTATTTTACAACCTACATCAGTCTCCTTAGTCTGTGAATATCTTTTGTTGCCCCTCACTTAATATTCTTCAATTTATTTATCTTTTTGATGTACAAGTGACAAAAGTGAACGAAGTCTTCTTATCTGTATCCTAGAAGTGACTTTTACTTTTGGCTCTCTGCTTGTGGAGAGGGAACTCAGCCCTGCACCCTGCTGGATTATTCAGCAATTCGGCAGAAAGATGACCTCTATACAACAGCACATTTCCCAGTAAGTTCTGGGAAACAGAAAAAGCTGCTCAGGCTAATAGCAAAGAACATAATCTAGTATTGATTTTTCAACACCTACATCCTTAAGGAAGGATGACTTTTGCAAGCAATCTGAGCTACCTCAGAGAGAAAGATCGGGAGAGTGGGGAACACTTGACCTGGGCCTCAGTTTTCCCTCTGACAGAAAAAAGATATCTCAGTTTAATGGGAACTCATTACTTCACATCCATACAGATGAAAATCACTACAGCAGTGACAAAACATTGCTATTCTTTTCAGAAGAGCTAAATGAGAAGACCAGCAGTATTTTTAATTTCTGTAGTCAGTCCAAAAGAACTTCACAGTGGCTCTGTTGACTTAAATAGTCCAAATATAGTGTTTTAATACTTGCAAATACACTTTTTTCTCCATCTTCATGTCTTTGTTGTGACCTAATAGCAAAGGACACTGAGGCAAAATTTCACATACCAAATTGCTAATTTTATTTGTATAAACATTTTTGATCTTAGTTCTGAAAACAAATACAAACCTGGGAGACCTTAGAAATAACTAAAACAAACAACTTCCAGCCACACACATGCAGTTCACCAAGAACAAATTGCTGAAAACAGCAGTGAATTCTTACTTTAGTATATCCCGTTGCAAAAATTCTAGCATGAACTAGATGCAGCAGCATGATATTTCAGCCCATTAGAGCTGAAACATCCCTCCTATGCCCAGTCTTGCTGAATACTAAGCTAAAAACTTCCTGCTGCATGAACCAAATGCAGAGAAATGGCTCAGTGATGGAGTCCCTCTGATTAGTGAAGAAATCATACCATCTAAATCTGTGAGCCTTCAGTGTTCATGTGCTTTATTCAGTGCTCCACACCCAGTGATGGAAAGCTCACATATATTTATCTGCATTTTTTCTTCAAACATTAAAGAAAAGGTGTATGGCAATTCTTCATTACCAGTGTCTATTTAAATCATGTTCTTACATCCTAAACTATCAAACCTAATCTCCTTGTAATACAGCAGGTCTGTCAAGCAGAGGGGTCTCTCACTCTCTCACTTTGCTTGTTCTGCCTGGTCTTGGATAGGAAATTCAGAGATGCTCCAGGTGTGCATCACATTTTCTGGGAACGGGAGACTTTGATCACTTCTGATGTTCACTCAACACAATATGCTCTAGTTCCCCAGTTAGTATAGAACATTTGTCCCAGCACTATTGAAAAGCTACTAGATTTCATCCATGCCACTTTGTGAATAATTTTTTTGATTCTCAACTGCGCTGCATATTATGACCAGGAATGAATACTCATACATAACAGCAAGCTACAGTAAGAGCTGCTGTAAGCACTATTTAATACCCCCCTGCAGTATTCCCTTAGTGAGACAGGCGGGAAAGTTTGTCTTATTATCTCTGGGTCATACTGAAGGACATAGATTTACCTCTGTCTCTATGCTGAGTCTTTTGGAAAAACTAACAGGGATAAAGAGACCACAGAGACTGCTGAGGACAATACAAAAATACAAAAACATGTACATGGAAAGCTTTCCTTGCAGTTAATCAATATCATGCAGTACTGGAAAAAGATCTACAGGGACAGAAAGCATCTTGAAATAGAAATCAGGTGTCCTTCTCAGAGCAGCATCTCATTCAGGTAACAGAGCACACATCGACCTGTCAGTGGAACTACATTGAAGTAAATGAAGTATGTGTTCACAGACAGCAACTAAGTAGTACCATCTAGATTAAAAACATTCATGGCAAAACTTCTTGTTCAAAATACTGGAAGTCTTAGATATATAACGGTAAATTTTGACATCCACCAAATTATATACTGCCTTATGTTAGCACGCTTCTTTTATGATCAGGCTTATTTTGCCTAGTATAGACAATATCTGAAAACGGAAGACCCTTAACTCAGAGTAGAATATGCACCTGTTAATCTTTTTTGTGCTTTGCTTTAGTGGATGTAATTTCTGCATTCCTGCTTGCTTGCTCTTGGTACTTCATTCCTCTCTGATAAGCAAAAAAGCTGGTCATGCATTACTTTAAAAAAAATGTATCCTAGCGCAGCTTCCTTTAAACCAGAAATACATTTTCTTTTGATCAGAAATGCTTGGTTTTAAGAGAATTTCACTTGTAAAAATAAGCTTTTTATTTAGGTTAATAGAAATATGTAAAACTATTTCACTCTATGTGAAATACAGAATTTTAAAAAGGTTTAGATGTCTCAAAACAGAAACTATTACTCATTTCCTAACAAGAATGTGAGAAAAGCTATGTATACTTGAAAGCACTTGAAAGGAAGACAAAGAATAATTCATTTTACATGAGCAATGTTCAGCCCACCATAATATTTAGGTTAACACAGCCCAATAGAGCTAGAGCTAGAGCTCTAAGCAAAAGCAGCCTCAGTTGTTGAAGCCTGATCTACAAGGCATGGTGACAATCCAGCTTAAATTTATTTTGTCTTCTTGGCTTCAACAGGGCTGTTTTATGAACATGATCACATGAATTAACATACTGTCATGTTTAGTGGTGCCTTTTACTGCAGTTGTGGGGGTAAAAATAGCAGATGTCTAGGGCACTAGATAGGCTAGAGGGTTTTGGAAGAAAATGGATTATTTGAGCCATTTAAGAGTCAAAATCTCACAAAGAGAAATGTGCATAGCTATGGGACTACTGCTCTAGTTTGGAGGCAGATTTAGGCTAATCAAAACACTAAAATATGACTATAGATAAGGAACAGAAAAGATATTCATTGAAAGAGAATGTTTCACGCACAGGAAAGATAGAGGTGCCAGTACTATTGTGATCTGGTTAAATCCACATGAAGCAGCACTGTGTGAGCCAATTTGTCTGGTGTGCCTAGGGAATTCTGACATAAAATGAAAGAGCTGCTTTGTGATGACAGCAACTAGTTAAAATCAAATTGATATTCACAGGGTATTATGTTGGATATAAGATGAGAGAGTGCTCTGGTTTGGTGACACTGCACATCAAGGTTCTCACTCTGTGTGTTCCAGCCATTCATACAATTAATTAAATTCAGGTAGATGGTGAATATTGAATTTGCACTGCTCTAAAGCATAAAATCTAATCTGATTCAGGTCATTCTTATATAACTGTTTTCCATGAGTGGAATAAAGAATGTGCCTTCTCTTGTAAGTGGCAACACAGCTGAGAATGACTGCCAGCTTAATCTCATAAACAAAAGCAGTCTGTCACACCTTTTTTACTCTATTGCTGCCTGAAATAGGAAAAGCTAAAATTCTCTCTCTATAGTTCTTGTCTATTTCTCATTAGACAGGAAGTTAAGACCTCTTCTCAGATTTCCTATGGTGCATCTTTATTTATAACACAGAGATTAATTTTACAGGACATTTCCTGGTTATAGTTATTTTTCTTGCTCCTTTAATTAGGCACCTGTGGGTTGAAATGTCCTGAGCTTGACATTGTGAGTACACCAAATACCATACCCCTGAGCCTCAGTTTCTTTTTCAGTTATTTAAGGTATTTTAGAAATCAAGCTAGGTGTGCCATTTCTTGTACAGCCATGTTTTATTTAACTTTTAAAATTTACCTGAAGGAGAAAAAAAATCAATGGCCTAATAATAGATGTTCCACATTTCATACTGTGACTCAGGACTCACTGAAAGATATTATGTATGATGAACCTTTTCAGTAGCTTTTCCTTTCACTAAAATGCAGGGAAATAATTAAAGTATTTTGTGGTTAGCGTTTGCTATTTATCATTTAGATTATCATTAGCTGTTTCGAGACCAGGCTTCACAACCCTGCATGCTTGCTGGAAATCTACAGCATGAGAGGTTAGAAGCTGGTCCACGATGGAAAAGGAAGCCGGGCAGGCAATGCCTGTACATTTCATACCCCCTTACTGTTGACTCCGAGACCTGCACACAGGAGGCGATGGGAGGAAAGGATGGGCTGGAGGCCCAGGTGAGGTGGGAGCTTCTGCAGGAGCTACATTACACCAGCCTTCAGCAGGATGCCAGGTGCTGTGACAGGCTTTCCTGGACGATGTGCGCGAGCCCATGGATGTGCCTTTACGTTGCACCTGTGCAGCAAAGGACACGTCTGGGAAGCGATGCAATGGATCTGCTTCTAGCCCATCATTTGCCTGAGGCATGGTGCCTGACTCAGCTTTGAGCCCAGAAACTCTGGTTAGGGTGCAGCCAGAGCCCTGGAAGCATGTGCTGATGAAGAGGATCAGGTTTGCCCTGGCTCAGCTGAGGCACTGGCTGCTCTACTTTTGGTTAGGTCTGATGGGTCCCTGGGCCGACAGGGGTGCTGGATAAATTTTACACTGCAAGTTGCAGAACAGCAAAGCTATTACCTACATTAGCTACCTGAGGACTGTGAGGCCTGAGTCCCAAACAAGGAACAGCTGAGGTTTGATTTGACGGTGGTGGGTCTGGGAAGAGCTTTGAGATTTGGGTGACAAAGGCCTTCAGCTTAGGGCTACAGCCAGGACAGTATCCCACAGGTTAAGAGTGGAATTGAAGTTAAGTTTTACAGCACTAGCTATAAATTTACACTGGAAGAGACTGTAGATGAAGGTTTAGAACACGTATCTTTGTGGCTCAGTAAAAATGCTGTTGCTGTTTCTTTTAAGACACCACAGCCTTTGTGCCAAGCCAGCACCATGAGCCTCAGGACCCATCAGGCTTTATCTGGACTTGTCTTGGCATGCCTAGGGGTTTGGTTTAGCATGTGACAGCAATTATTTAATGACCTGATGACTATTCCCTATTCTGCTTTTGTGCAATTTCTGCGTTATTGCATGGTTTAACAGTTCCATGTATTTTTGTAACTAACAGGCAGCAATGACCACTGTGGGTACTATTGGGCAGAACAAACTGTCTCTGACCCTGCACTAAAATGCTATGCAGAGGAGTAAAGGCATGGGATGATAGGCCTTGAAAGCAGAGGCACAGGATAATAAACAGAGGCTCCAGCATAATAAACCACTCTCAGGTGGTCAGTTACCCACATACAGCCTTGAAAGATAAAAACAGTCTTGAGGACAACAAAGAGAACAAAGGCATAACCGACTTGGGTAAAACACACCAATGTTGGCTTGTACATCAGAGAAGGAGTCTTTTAACAAACACATAAGACTGACTCCAAGAAGATTATATAGTAAGAAGGAAAAAAAGCCTTTAATATCAACATCATGCTCCTTCTGGTAAAGGATTCACCATGCCAGCCCATTCCAGACTGCAGCTATTGAGCCTACAACCGAGAGAAGCAGTGGAAGGTTAAAAACAACACTAGGGAAATGAGTGTTACCAGAAAGTTTGCATATCCTTTATTTTAACTATGTATAATTTGAACTATAAGTCCTAGTATTTTTGTAAATGGGCTAAAAATACTTTATTGATTAGCTTTCTAAGACTTTGATAAAACTAGAAATACATTTTTAATTTTGCATATACAGTGAACACAGTCTGAAATGAACACCTTCAGCAGGTAATGAGATTTTCAATGTAATAAAATAACAGAAATTTACACAACCTAGTCTGTAACCTATGGGTAACAATTTTTAGCTGCATCAGCAGCTAAAGATGAATGTTTAGTGAAGGATTTTGCTGGATTGCATGGATTGCAGGGCCAGACTTGCTAGAACTAGCTGGAATTAAGGCTTAAACTAAGACTAGGTATGTTCTGACAGGATTTTTAAGCAGTTGGGTTGGAGCTTGGAGCAGACGAGACCACTGGGCAAACTTTAAGAATTCAGACACCACAGATGTTTAGTCTAGGCTTAGGTTTACAGCTGTTGCTTGCCTATCATTAATGGTAGAGTTTGTTCAAATGAGAGGAACTAGATTTTTGTCTGGGTTTTCTACAAAGACTGCCAGACCGGTTTATGGAATGATGAATTAGACATCAGATTTTCTTTTAGGTTCAAGCCTTTGAATGCAGGTTATAGGAGGTATTTGTGTACAGCTGTAACTATAGAAATCTATCATGATGTTTAATTTATTCTCTTTACTAAATTCACAGCAACCTCTGAAAAAGCAAACTTGCTAAAAAGCAAGCCTTTTATAATTACACACTCATTGGTTTGATAGGACAAGATAATCAGCATCTTCTTGGAGAACGTTTGTCCATGGAACCATCTCTAAAACATACTCTTTAATAACATGTTTCATCCAGTTTGTGTCATGTTTTTTTCCCCAAATATTTATGACTCAGTGCCCCAAATTCTATTCACTTATTTACATAGGCACCACTTTTACACCAGTGTCATTGCTATTGCTATTACAGTTTACCTTGCCAGTGTCTTATCAACATGCCCAGCAGCAAAACCATCCTGGAAGCGACTCTGAAAAAGTTCAAATCCAATACATGGTCACATTTTATTGTCCAGTTGCTAGTGAGCAAGAAGGTTCATTGCTTATCCTTGTAAAAGGAAAACATCTGGAAAGGTTTTGTGCTAGGAAAGATAGGCTAACTTTTAGGTGGGGACTTACAGAGGAAGCTGGTTTATGGCTAGATTCCCCACCAGCACAGACTGTCTATGTGTGAGGTTAAAAGAAGCCAGGAAGCTTGGTTTTGTGGTGTACATAGCAGGGACTATGCGGTTCTTTCTAAACCTAAACCTGGTTGGAGTCACCTTTACTGTGTCATTGATTCCATCATGCACACTATGCCTTTTAATTCATCAAATATGATCACTTCTGTCATCCCAAAGTTCAAGCAGCTCCAGGAGGCTGCAATGGTTTTAAAACAAAGCTTCTCAACTGATATTGCCACAGATAAATTTTATTTTCCTTGAAATAATGTAATTTACACACTAAGATGGAAAATAATCAGTCCTGCATCAGTAAGTAAATGTTTAAGATAAGCTTCCAATGGCCCATCTGGGCTAAAAATGAACATTTCAGCAAAAAGAGAACATTTTATCCTTCCCAATGGGCCATGCAATATCTGTGCACAGATCTGAAAGGTCATGATATGCCAGTAGTTAAAGCTGGGCTGCTCCCTGCATGCTTGCTGCTGAGTTTGCCTTTTCTACCCCAAGCAGCAAGTGATGCCCTTTGGCTTCCCACTATTATAAGCTTCCAACTCCTTTATTTGGAATAGGCTTTCAAAGATCCACATGTGGCACCCGCTTTGTCCCTCCTGTGCCCTGCAGCTGCCCTCTTCCTTCCTCCTGCCAAATGACCCCATTCCCCCTTCCATCCTTCCCTACCCTCCTTCACAGTTCCACCAGCTACACTCTCCTCTCAGGCTTCCTCCTCCCTCCTTTTGACATCTGCCCAAGCACAGGCCCATTTCACCACCACCACCATTTATGTTTCCTGGACCCTCATGGCTGTGCCATGTCATCTCACATCTCTCTCTCCTTTCCTCTTTCTGGAGCTTCCGCTCTATCTGACAGGTCCCTCCTATCTATCTGACATAGTCCCTCCTATCAGCTCTTGGCTTTCATGGACACTCAAATGCCTTGTATCAGACTCTACCTCTCCTTCGCAGGGATCTCCTTCTCCAAGTCTTCCCAAATGCGTGCCAGGCTCTGAGAGTACCATCAGACCTCGCTGTCCCAGTCCCCTGCAGCCTATTCATGGCTCAGGAACCCATGCCAGCGCCTGCAGCAGGGCCTGTCTCCAGCTCCCCACATCCCTGCCCAGCCCAGTCACAGGTCATCTGTGGACCCACCTTCCACCATTTTGGCTCATCCCTGGCCTCAGGCCCTGCCCTGACACATGGAAAGTCCCCAGGAAGTAGAGGACCCTTGCAGTGCCCTGGCATATGTTGGGAGCACTGCGTGGAGTGCCACCGCAGCTCTTCCTGCTCTCAATGTTGTCATCAACTACTGGTCACCTAATTCCTCCACAACAACTCTCCTTTTTGGTTTTTCTTTCATCTTTTTCCCACTCCTCATGCTCCACTATGTTCACCTCTGTGACTTAGGCCTGAACCTGTCCACAGTGTTTCCTCTTATATTGCTGAACATCGGAGACCTGCAGGCATTTGCAGAAATGCGAAGGCAAGAGAAGGTCCTTTCACTACTGCAGCCACTACAGGCTAAAGTAAACCCTGCATTTTTCTTATAGGAAGTATTTCCCTGAGACCGATTGCGTATCCTGCACCTGTTCTGGAGAGGAACAGTTGAGTGGAAGTGTGTCTGTCCTTAAATTCGACTGGCAGGAGTTGTGACAATAAGATCTCTTTATAAAATAAATGATAAGGAAGAGAACCAGACAGGAGTCAAACTGCATGAGCTGGGGACAACTCTGGAAGTGTATTATTCCTATCTTGACACACACCACAGTCAAAGATAAAACCCTCTCACTGTCTCACCAAGCACTACAATCAAAGCAAGTTAGGTCTGACACACAGACCTATGCTCCTGGCAGGTGGTGCCAAGTGGAACAGGCAGCCGGAAAGCACAGGTGGATAAATGTTTAGATGCAAACTGTCCCAGAAGTCCTGCTCTCCACACATGCCCCCCGAAAGGTTTCTGTGCCTGGTACGGGAGTGCGCTGTGCCGGGCGGCTCTGCAGTGATGCTGGGCGGGTGAAACCAGCACCTCACCCGCACCTGGCTTGCCCTGTTTCTGCTGCCGCTCGGTTTGCTCGCCTGGCTAAGGAAAGGCAAGGAAATAATTCCTTCAGTGGCACAGCACCGCCTCGTGGAGAAGTTTAATTAGTGCAGCTCTCAGTTTCTTAGGGGAAGAGAAGGCAGACCTAAGTCAATTAACTTAAGCTTAAACTGGAGTCTCATTGAATCCTGCATAGTCTGTGGTCTTGTCTATGCAGGGGAAGTGATTTGTGTAGGTGCAAGAGTTATTCTGGTACTATCATTTAGCTACTCTGGAACAGTTCTTTGAGAGTACAGGACATTTTTCAGGAAGAGCAAGAATGTTCACATTACACTGGAACTACGAAAGTAGTCAAGATTGCTAAGCTAACAGGTCTAATTGGGTGCAATTCATGTGCTGAGAGACTGAATCAGATGGATGAAGTGCTCCCATTGTTATAAGGAAAAGCTAAGGCAATATTCAAATATTTAAAATAAATGACTTCTTCCTATGGTATTCTGATTCTTCCTGGCATACCTTTATCTCTGCCCCACAACACAAAAATTACATGAACTCTAGCTTTCACCGTTGTTGAACTCACTTGTAATGTGCCATGACAACTTTCAGTAGTCTAGGCAAAACTCTGAGCATAAATAACTTAATGAATATAGAGCTCTCTGTTCAGGTTGAGATGTTTTCAAGTCCTAGCTCAATTAAGACATTGGGCCTTGGTCTCCTACTTTACTAGGCTCTTAAATGCTTTAGGCATCTCTCAATGTCTCTGTTGAAGTTGCTTTGTTTTTATGTAAGCATGAATGGGAACTGGAAGACTGCTCTAAGGCTACTGCAAATAAAATTAAATTGTTCTTCATAGAGGGCAGATAAGCTGCAAATCTCCTTATTATATATACATATGGCTTCAAAATTGGGTTGCACAAATTCATGGAAAAAAAAAATTGCTGATAGGTACTAAACATAAAATGCCACATCCGCATCACAAATCACTAGAGGCTGGGAAAGTAGATGGATTTTGGGTCTGATACAATACACATGTTCCAGGGCAACAGAGGTAGATACCCTGACTGACAGCTAGGATACAGACTGCCTCATTCTGTCTCAACCAGTGCTAATTCTTTTTGTAAATTAGAAGAGCTTCACTAAGAAAGGTTAAAGAGAAGCATCTCTACACAGGTCACGGCCTAGTGCAATGTCTGCAAAGTATGGCATATGAACCATCTGCAGGTAGCATGTGGCAAAGATTCCCAGGAGAACTGCAGCTCCCTGCCAGTCTCTGTGTTCAGTGAGTCCCCAAAAGCCAGCCTCAGACAGAGCCTGCCTGCAGGCAGTTACAGGAGCTTGGCACGCCTCCCCGAGAGCTGGCTGGATGCAAGTCCTCATCAGCACCTGCCCACAAACCTTTAACTGCCACACTGGACTGTGTGGGAGCTCAGGGTTTGAGTTTCCTCCTAGCATCAAACCTGCCAGATATCTGAATACCGGTTTTCTGCTTCCTAGGAGTGCACCCTGGGCATCAAGCTGTGAGATATTTAGCGGGTATGTTTCCTGTTCTTTCCACTTCCCACTTCCTCCTTTTTTAATTCTTTTTTTTTAATTTGTTTAAGATTTTAAAATATTTTTTTTATTTTTAGTTGGAAAGACTGTGGTTTATATGATTTATTTATTTCAGGGAAAACTTGAATCTTAAACAAAGAGAAATACCAGGACAGAAAAACTATTTCCTGTCCAGGTCTATAGCTACAATAGCTACAGAATTATAGACTAGCATAGAATAATTATCATCTAACATCTTGCAGCCTAGACAATCTATTTTTTATTTCTGTAAGTGAAAACGTAAATTACCAATAGTATTTTATGCATAGGCTGTATAAAAGCCCTGTTATTCGGCCCAAACCCACATGATTTCCTGACTGGTGCACTGAAAATAAGCTGAAAGGCAGCAAGACTCTAGAAAGCCTTTCAAAAGTGTTCACATTGAATAGAGACAACCCTAGAAACCCACTGGGAAGGCCTTTTCTTTATCAGCTGATGGCAGAGCCCTGTGTGTTCCTGACAGAACTCAGCTACTCTATCAATCAAAGAGACTGAAATCCACAGCAAAGCCAATTCGGCAACTCAGATGGCTGGAGTAATCCAGCATGAACATAATTGCTTTCACTCGGGATTATAATTAGGGCCCATTTGACAAATGTCACTCTGGCTGGGCCAGGGAAAATGATCAGGAGTTGTGAGATCCATACCTTTTGGGCCATGGCTCCCTGTGGGCTGAGGAGAGAGTTGCATTCCCCTTCATGATATTCTTCTTTACATTCACGGCAGAACATGGACTGGAAAACAAACCAAAGCATGCCAGTCATAAAAACACATTAGGGACATAGACAGCAGGTTACAATCACGAAGAGTCATATAACAGATGATCCCTTGCCCTTCTCTTTCCATTAAATTCCCATAATCCTCCTAATTGTGTATCTTATTATACACTCTGATCATTAACACAACAATTTTGCTGTTATTATTATACATTTCATCAGTGAAGTAACGTAAATGCCATTATTAAAAATGAGATTTTGCTACATGGTTCATTTAGGGACGTAAAGTCATACTAGGTACTTCTGGGTGTGCTTTTCCTGCTGTGAAATCTATTTATAGAAGAAGGCTGATGGCTGAAAAAAGCAGTTCTGCTGTATAGTGTTTGCCAATGGAAATAGTCTATTCGTAGTTCTGAATCAAATGCCTTCTCTATGGAAAGCTATTGCTGACTTTGCTAGGGGATGACCACTTTATAAGAGGCCATATAAAATACCATTTTCTAGGAAATTATATCCTTGCCATAGACCTTTAAAATGGTTTAAAAAAATCCACAGAAAGAACACAATGACAGGATACTTAATACAGGGTTTAGGGGTCTACCTCTAGACCTTTATTGCATTTTCAGTAATTGTTCTGGTTTCATCTTCCTTAAATAACGTTGTTCTTTACATAAGGCTTCATTGAAAAGCAGTGTCTTTTGCAGATAAGTGAAACAATTGTCCCTAGTTCAGCCTGACTGCCTCTGCCACCTAAAGTGGCTCATATGTATCAGGTTTGATGCCTTTTTTTAAACTCTAAAATGAAGATATCTGTCTTGACATGTGTCAAAATCTTTGACCCATCAATGCTGCATTAAATTCTGTGTCCTTGCAAGTAGGGGGAAAAGTCAATAATGTAGAATGGGTCTCTCTTATGCTGTTTTAGAGTTATGCTGTCGTGATGCAACTCCAGGCTCTGAAAGATCTCTCAGCAGTAAGCCATTCTGACTGGCATTATAAGCAAGACTGATAAAACAGCCTTGATTTTTAGATACAGACCTGCATTCTCATGTAATGAATAAAGGATATCAGGAGGACATGACACTAGAACATTTGTCTGCCAGTAATTCCAGCTTTTGTATTTTCATTTTGAACTCTTTCAAGCTGTATTTTCACTTTTCTAAGAAGCACTGAAAATCGTATTTTATTGTCATGCTAAAGAAACTGCACTTAATGAAAAGAAGCATTGTGCAAGTCCAAAAGAATTGATCCTGTTATTCAGAAAGTCAGGGAAATTCGGAGTGGTGGAGTGGAGTGACTGTTCTAACTTCCAGAGATATCAAACCTAATCACTTGTTTGCTTTCTTGTCACTTCTCTCCACTATTTTGTCAATGATCTAAAGTGAGCTAAAGTGTTTTGTTTTACTTCAACTAATGCTGATTTGTTAATTCACTTGTGGCTGTTACCGAACAATTTCACAACAGAGGCACTTTTTTGCAGGGTATGTTGTATGGGAGGCTGAATTATTGTAACAGAACATCATTTAAATACAACAACGATTTGCAGGACATTAAGTGGTCAAAAGTTTTGGGCATGTTAAGCACTGTTCAAACACATCCAGAGAGGTACTTTCCATCTGGATACCTAAGGTCTTAAAGACTTGTTATCCCTTCACATTTAAGGTTATGCCTGGGTTTAATTGAATTTCCTGCTGTGTATCCTACTCTCTTTTTCCTTTGTGACTTTATTTCCTTATGAGCACATCTGACTGACAACATTTGTCTGATAGGGTTTTGTATACACTTGCTTTATCACTGCCTTATCATAAAACTGCTCAGCTTGCTTTCCTTACTCCAATCTCTCTTCCCACGCAAGCACAATTGTAAACCTTTCATAAACATTGAAAAGGGAGAAATAATGAAGAAAAAGAAGAAAAACAACCAGGGCATATATTTTGCTGAGACATTCTGGCTGGCTAGTTTATGTGGCATTGGTGTTTATTACAATAATAAAATTCATAAGCTCATGCAGTACTATTTAAGACGTGAAATGCATTTTCTCATTATAGAGGCCACATTTTATACTTGCCTTTGAAACAAATTATCTTCAGTACCAATGTTACCAATGTTTTCCCCACAGGCCTATTGGAAACATTCATGAGTGTATAACCGGGCCTTTAACTAACAATGGCATATCCTGCAAGTAAATCTGGGAGTGAGCCTGCCACATCCTTGTAATGAAACAAAGCCTGATTTTTTTTGTGAGACAGGATACTCTTTTCACATCTTATTAGATAATGGATGAGATGTAGAATCAGTTCTGTGGCAAAGAAACACCCTGGAGGCTGATCGGTTTGTCAGAATAAATAGGCATCTCCCAACAGAAATGCATTAAGCACTCCCTTTTTATGGCAAAGCATGCATCATAAAGAAAAGGCATGTCACTTACAACAAAGAGCAGTTTGTGATAGTTGTATTCATTTTTTTACTTTCAGACACGAAAAATATGATAAATTTTCAGTAACAAAATACAGTTGCAGTAAGCAACTGCAAAAATGCTGTCAGTTGACTTGTATTTTATGGCTTCATTAATATTAATACAGTTACTTTGCCCTTGGAAAGGAAAGGATTTGATGTTCAGTCAGGATTTAATACTTTTGCATAAATTTAATATTAGTAAGTGTTTAAAATAATAATAAGTAGTGTAATTGCTAATAATAGTCACACTTTATTTTCCTTCTTGTGCCAAAAAAAGACTGGCAGATTGCTGTGATAATATAAACAGCAGATAAATTTTTTATGTCTTCATGTATTTAGCACTTGCTGTTGTTACCCTTGAAAGATTCTTTGGTTGGAAAACAATCAACAAAAAGAATAAATCCCAAAGGTTCAAACCTACCCCTGCATTAGAAAGAGGATTAGCAGGGAAATCCCCAAAGCACTTAAGGGATTTAGGCACTGCAAATTAATATAACCTGTGTGTGGGCTACTACAGGCTTTTGAATATCTGTAAAAATGTATGAGATAGGCCCAAGCAGAAATCCTAAATCCAGTGACCTCAGAATAGGGGATATTAAAAACCTCAACAGGGATTCAGATCCTGTTTTTAAAATCCTCCTATCGTTATGATTATTCAAACAAAAGGTAAAAATCAGACCAACCTCTGGTCAGTTCTATGGAATTCAAACCCCACAGATGATGTCTGCAGTGATACTGAATAAAAACTAGGGTGGTAAAACGAAGATCCAGTCTCAGTTATTCCTGACTGGCTCATTTATAGTTTTTTAAATTTGGAAGTGGGAGCAGAATGGAGCTCTTTTTTTTGGATGAAAGGAAAATGAGTTTGTCACTTGCATGCTATGCTGGTTGGTTTTTTAGAAATAAGATTTTATCATTTCCTTTTTCACAACATTTAAAAGATTTGGTTTCCCTTGGATTAAGCAGCACAGCTCTCACTCTCCCTTGCCTACTGTAAATGCCTTTTCTTTGGTCTCTGATAATATCTCCCTATAGTGCTTATAAATATTACTGTTAAAATTATCTTCCTTCCAACTTCAATAAAATATTCCCATTCCCTGCACAAAGCTTCACATTTGAGCTCCCTTCTGTTATTTTAAAGTTACTCCTCAAGTCAGATATTCCTTTTCTTTTTCACCCTTACCTCCTTCCACGTGTCTACACAGCAGAATGCAGGGAAGTTTGCAGTGAGGCAGTCATAGACAAGGTTTAATCTGGAGCACTGTAGGTGCACTGCTAGGGACTTCTGTGCAAGTAACAACTCAAGCACATACCCAGAATTCTTACCAGCCTTCTGCAATCCATGTTGAAAGCTGAACCCAATCATTTCTTCCCTCCTACAGTTATCACTATTGGCTTTGTACTGAACACAGACTGTATTTTGGCCGAGGTGTGTCATCCAAAACAAACATTCACATCCAGATGAAAGACATCAGGTGAGGAAAGTTGCACTCATACCTCTAGTACAGTGTTTTGTTGGCTCTTTGAAATAACTTTTAAAATTTGTATCTAATGTCTGCTTTGACTCTTTCTAGTTTCAGCTTCCAGCCACTGCTTTCTGGTTTGCACTTCTTTGCTAAAATAAAGAGCCTTTCAGTATCCCATACTTTCTTCCTGTGAAGGTACTTATGTACTGCAATCAAGTACCTCTGAATCTTGTTTAACCTAAGCAGAGAAACTCCTAAGCTTCTCACTGGTTAAACCATTCATCCTCCTTCTCTTCTCCAGCCCCAAATCATATTCATTGCACTTATCTGAGGATTGTCTTGTTTTTGTCTCTAGTTATATTTGACTAATCTATATCATCGCTGTGCTGAATCAGCAAAGTTTTTTTATATACTTCTGAATTACTGTTGAGTATTGAATCATGACAGGTTTGCTGACAGTCCCTGTGAAATGCTGCTACCAATACCCTGCTATGAATAGACTCTTCACAGGAAACACTGCTCCCTGTGATCTGCCAGTTCCTAACCCTCATGATCAAAGCACCATGAGGCACCCATCCTGCATCATCTGACAGTGATGATACAATGGTGCTGCTCAGACCCCAACCACATCAGTTGAAACCCAGCCCACTAAAGCCTTTTATTGATATAATATGGTGATGAATTCCTTATCACAGTATTCTGTAGTTTGGAGTCTTACAAAAAGACTTGAAGAAATTGATTTTGTGCAATTACTTTTTCTTATCAAACTTGTAATCTCATCATAGAATGAAATCAGTTTCTTCTGTTATGACCTGTTGTCAGTGAGACTATAGTGACTTGTAAAATCTTATAAAAACCACTTCTTCTTCTGCCTTTTTCTCTTTTGATCATCCCTCATTTGGTAGTGGCTGTCTGGACCCTCCCCTACTGATGAGAATTGTGAAAGTTAAAAGCTACTGAATGCAGGCAGGATCAACATCTTCATCAGTACTGGAGCAAAACTAGTATGCAAGAAATGCAAAGGTTCCTCAAAACCATACCTATGTGAACAAATAAAACCAAAGCAGATCTCCTCACCTTTCATTTAAAATGCAGTGCTTACAAGTTTTACTTTCCTTCTCAGGAAAACAAGTACTTCAAGAAATCAACCTGCAACACATCTACTCACTCTTTCTTCTAAAATCAAGCTCAAAACCAAACCAAAAGAGTGCTACATTATAATTCATGCTGAGGCTGACATCAACCACAGCTGACAAGTGTTAATTCTATTATTTATTGAGCTGCCAGGAAATGCTCTTTAAGTGCTCTTGTAATGTGGGAAGGCTATAGTATAGTCTAAAGAGAATCCCAGAGAAGCCGTGTATAATCTAAGACACATCCGGAACTAAATAGACATTTTTATGTCTTCAAAACCAGTTTGGTTATATATTACACATCAAAGCAAAATAAGTAACAGTCTAAGATACTTGCACAGCTTTGATCATCACGGCATCAGAACATCTTGGAACTGCAAGAAAACCTCTTTCATTATATGCCAGTGAAGCAGCAGAGGACTGCTGTTACTGTTTTAGTGACTGAAGCCTAATTTGTAGAAAACCTGGGCCACAGATCTTTAAAATTTGAGGATATTAATTCAGTTGATATGTGTACCTAAATGTCACTGAGGATCCACACTAAAAGGTACGTGTCCAAGATCACATAGCAGCACATAAAGGAGAAGATTTCCAGTTTTTAGACAATGTACTCCCCCACTAGTCATCTCAGATCATTCCTCTAAAGAACCACACTCTGGTTTAACAAGGTAAAACCTTTACCTAATAGAGGTAATCAGTGAAGTATTTCCATGCTTTTCTCCCCGCTCTCTTTTGTAAATGAAAATACAATGGAGAAGTGAAACTAAGTAGTCACCAATCACACAGAATATCCTATGAGTTCCAACCATCAAATATTTATATGGTATAGAGAAAATGTATAGTTGTTTGTTTTTAATCAGACTAACAGGATTTTTTTTGGTAGACTTTTTTAACCCGAAGAGTGTTTTATAAAATAGTAGTACAAACAAAACACTGGATAGGTAAAAAATTAATTATCTTCACCAGACAACATCAACATCTGGTCAAAAAACCTCCCAGAAAATGTAAAATATTTTAAGACACCAAGTTTCAATCCTAAATAAGCTTTTGTAGTCAAAGTATAGGCTGCTGACTGGAGCAAACATTTATATTGAAAATATGAACATGCCTTATGGGAAATCAAAGCAATCAGGAAGTCACAAATAGAAGGACCCAAGTCATCTCTCTATAGTGTTTCCATTTAGAAAAATATGGCTTCCAAATGCCCTTTCCAAAGTACAAATTATGTTATTGTGACCGAGAAGTACATACAGAATTTTTTATTTTTCTTCTAGAAAAGCTTCCAAACCCCAGATTTCACAGAAAAAGATTTTACCATATTGTATTTCTTTTGAGTAAGAGAGGGCTTGGATCTTGGTGAGAGTTCAGACCTCCATAAACACAGACTAAGTATTTTTTACTTTGAAACTATGAACTTTGTTATATATTTCCACCCTAAGTCAATTAAAACTATCCCCTATCCTCCATAAAGGTCACAGTCCTTGTCATGCTGCTGCTGGGAACCAGACATCTCAGGTATTGGATTGGCTTTACCTCTGGCCCTTTGTTATATCCAGAACCAAGTGTGAGATCATCATCCACACACCCTGTCTTTTGATATTTCTTGTCCTTACAGCAGGAAACTTTAAAAGCAGAATATTTACCATCTGGAGTAGCTATGTTTACTCAGAATTTGTGGCTTTGCCAATTGTCAGTTACAGAAAAACCTGCAAATACTACAATGAAGATAAATGCCACAGTAGAAAAAACATTCATTTCTAATGACACCAGTTTTATCAGATATAAGGCAATTGCAAAGCATAGTAGTACTTGCAGAGCAATTTTGGTCTTTTGCCTTATAATAAAGTACATTTACTATGCATATTTCAGCTAAAATCAAACTTTTGTGAGAAGCATGACAATCTGTCAAAACATGGTTTCAAAAATATAGCTGCATTCTCCGTGCAGCTTTTGGAATCTAAGGGCAATTTGCCATCAGTACTATAAAAGGCAATTTTCTATAAACATGAAAAGCTTTAAGCACAGGACTGCATCAAGATGTCAATGTTTTCCTTTTGAATCTGAAAGTTAAAGTCTCCTTCCTGACTTCTGCAAAACAACCATGAGCTCATTCCCTAAGATCTAGATGATGGCATTTACATCTGAAGCCTCTTCAGTGAGTGCTGGCAAGTTTGTGCCTACAGCCAGACACATTGTCCTGGAGCTTGCCTTACATCAGGCAGCATTAACCTAAAAGATGGGCTGGTTAAACTGACAGCATAAGCTCAGAAAACCTGTCCCAGACCTCTCCAAAACTAATTTGCTGATTTATGTGGATTGGCAATCTTTTTTCTGCTTCCCAGCCCCCTTCTTTGTTGCCTTGTAGTCCAAGTGCTGCAAGGGATAGAAGAGAAGAAAGAAGCAGGGCGGAACCCAGGTACTTCTCTCGGAAGGAGTGACTTCAGCCCCTGTGGGAGAAGAGAGAATGCTCTTTCCAGATTCCTCTACCCATACCTACACACAAGGGTATTACACAATCTTGTTCTTAGTGTGTTGGCTGGGATGTGAGACTTATTAGCTCATCCCAGAAAATTAGAAGGAAAAGCCTATAAAGCAGAGTTAGTATCAAGATTATGTGGTATACTGAAAGTATGAAAACCTGTCATTGGTTGTGCTATTATGTGCACATAAGAGAGTCATATTGTCTTATCACTGAAGGATCCTATCTGATAGCTGACTACCCAAGCAAAAATGAGTTCAAACACTGCAAAATTTTCAAAGCAGACCATGGCTTTGGTTGTTGAAACAGGCATAGATGGCCATGGCAGAGCTGCACACCTCTAACTGGAAGCAGAACAGTATTATGCCCTGAAGCACTAGGAAGGGATGCCCAGTTAGATGCCAACCAAACTACCTCTGGAAAAGGAAGCCAAACAAGCTTAAACAAAGTAAGCAGCTGCCTGCAGCAGCAGGCTGTTAAACCCTGCAAGACATTTGTGTTCCTGTTACTTACCTGTGCCAGAGCTGTGGACAGCAAGCAGAGAGAGCAAGGCTTCTAGCTTGTCATGCTACAGGGACTCTGACAAGACCTTAGATGTTAAACATCACTACTTTGAGGAGTTCTTCCTAGCCCCAGAAACAGCTGCTGCCACGGACTCTGACCCCTCCTTCAGGACCAGCTGTCACAGCTACTCACCCTCCTCTGCTCTTAATTCTTTTGTACCCGCTTCTCCTCTCTGCCTTCTCATTTCTGTGCAGCAGTAGCCTAGATCCTTTCCGTCTTCAGGTGGTAAAACGGAGCTTTACTTGCAGGTTGCACTGCTGAGAAGCTTTGGGGTAGCCCTGCTGGAAGTCTTACGGCCATACTGGTAACCTGCAGCTAATGCAGCTGTAGCGTATTTGGGACCTGCACTACTCTCTCTGCACAGTGCTGTATTAGGCTGGGTAGAGGTTTCAGCACAGCTTGGGGATGCAGAACTGCAGAGATCCCTTACTTCCCTTTGCAGTACAGACATGACAAAGAAATTTAATTAAGTATGAGGTTCTTGCTGGCCCCACTGGAGAGAAAAAACAATTGTGTATTGACTTAAATCTGTTCCCATTAAGTAACTTTAGTAAGTAGTACAGACACCTAATCACATCTATCTAGTGTATAATGTTTAGCAATTTCATGCCTGGATAACTAATAAAATGAAAAGTGGATGCAGGTTAATGTAAGATTTCTACAAATGATTTCCATAATAAATTACAAAGTATTTATATGAGGAAACAGTGAAAAAAACCCAATATCATTGCCACCTTATAATTTAATGGAATGTCTTAGAAACTAGATGCAAGGGATAAGGCTATTAATTTATGAATAAGAGGAACAATTTTAAAGCAGTTGAAGATGTAAAATGTATTAAATGGGATTTTAAAAAGACTTTTTGTAATCTAGGGCCCATAATTCTCTGTTTTGAGCATGTCATAAAATAATGTAGCATCCCACTTACAACTGATGAAAAGGAAAAATAAAAGAAAAATAAGAACAAACCTCTAAATGTGTAATATATATAGGCACGTATTAAAACAGAAACTATGTGTCCCTCCCACTTACAGTGGTAGAAGTCCTCTGTCACTCCAGTGGAACAATACAGTACCCCAGAGTAGATAAAGTCAGAGCATGAGTTACATGGCAAAGAAAATAAAGCTAGAGTGTATGTTGTCATCACTCAAACGGATAGAAAGAGGCAGTGAAATTTTACACGGAAGAAAGCATTATTTTTAGGAACTAGGATGCAAAGAGGGAAAATGATAGTTTTCTTGAGATGCCTTTAGAAAGTATGAGACAATGCATTTTATAACAAGTATAACACAGTGGCTATTTTTCCTGGAGAACATGCAACACTACAACTGAGATGTAAAATCTTGATTTTCTTTTCAACAAAGTGGTTGAAAGCTACACTAAAATACCACTTCTCCCAGGTTTGAAAAAGATGCTTTATTGCTGAATGCATATATCAGTTCATAAGGAATGTCATGAGGAATGAATTTTACTGCCTTTGGCTTTAGCTCCTGCTTTAGCAGCTTTGGAGTTCTATTAATATGCCCTTAAAAAGTACAACAAACCTATTTCCATATGATAATACTGCTGCTCTGCATGCATGCCCTGGGCATTTGAGCATCTAGCTTCACATTTATATGTGCAAACAGACCTGGAAATCTGACGGGTTCATTAATGTGGTTCTTGAAATGAACTACTGAACATGCAGGCTGGGAAGCTGATGAGAGCTGAGCAATTACCCAGTGCTTAATTCACACTGAGTTGCAATGGAAATCAGGACACTCCTTTCCTTGAATGTTTTTTTAAATATCCCTAACAGAATGAAGGCACCCCACATACAAACATTTATTCTGTGCCATTCAGACTGTGTTCTTGTAAAATTGTGCAAGATGCACATATTTTGTTTGTCTCCTGGTTGCTGGAATTCATCTACATTTAAAAAAGCCCACCCAGCAATATTAAAATCTTCCCGAAGATGGCAGCAGTGACACAGGAATAGACACAAGCTGGCTTGGCTAAGCTTTTGCAGTTGAAAAAGATTCTTAAAAAATCATAGCCAACAGCTATGATCCAGTCCGGGGTTACTAACAGCTGATACATGCAAAACCAGTCCTGACAAGACAGTCTCACAAAGAAGAAATGGTATTCAGATGCACTGAAACACAAAAAAAGGAGTAAGGGGTGCTCCTTCTTTCAAGGGCATTGCATCTTACTTCTCTTGAATCTGGTAACAGCAGAAGCCCTGTTAAAAAAAACATCCTTCTGAACACGACCAAATAAAATAGCATAAATAATATATCTGGGATAACTGTGGTGCTCTTTTAAGAGTTTTAGTGGGTTCGTGCTATCTCCTATTTGTAGCACTTGCTTTTTAGAACTGTAAAGACACATCTAGTTTATGTACTAGGGAGAGCATAAAATAATGAACAGATTTGTGTGTCTCTCTGTTCTCAGGAAATGCCTAGCTTCTGCACAAGGATCCAGTGAGCGTGCCTTCCCTCTTAGTGACCAGATTAAGGGCATTAGGATATTCCTCCGAGAGAAATTTTGTTTGTTTGTTTTTTTTAGTTTTTTTTTTTTTTTTTTTTGAGGGGGGAGGGGAAAGAATGACCTCAAGTCTTTATTCTGCTTCTAATTTATGTTTGTCATATGAAGAAGTGAATATTTTAAAATTAGGGCATAATTAATCTACAATGAAATCAAATCCAATCCATGTTCTCCCCAAAGACCAGCACCACTCAGTTCAACAGCTCCTTGTTTCAAATTCTGAGTGTGAATAGTACTTCACTGGAAATAACAAAAACCCCACAAAACCAAACCAGCAACAACAACAACAACAACAACAAAAAATCTCTTCATTAGAGGATTCTAATTAGAGGTGTCTCTAAGTCTGAATATTGACACTGAACAACACTGAGAAACTGAGAAACTTTGGACAAATTTCAAAGACAGATGAAGATTTGGTGTTAAGCCTCAGTCTAAAATTGGATGGCCAGACCTTAGAACTCCACCAGGTCCAAGCTCTGAAGGACGGATTTAGACCAAGGATCTACAATTCCAAGTAATCTGAAAGGGGAATAAACTAAAATAAAAATTGTTTAGAAGTGAGAAAGAAATGGCAAGAATTTTTTAAAACTGCCATATTTGGTTCTTCTGAATGGAGTATCATCTTTGCAAAATGTTCTATAAACACTGCTGGAGAAAGCACTGGAATAATGATGAAAATACCACGCTTCATCTTTCAAGGAACAAAAGCAGATGCTTCCTGAAAAACACAGGCCTAATCAAAAAACAACGATAGCTGGACTGGTTTATGCCAGGAATACCCTGTCACAATGCAGAGCTCCCATTAAGGATACCTCAGTTTCTGTACCTTCTTTTTGGTGCAAAGCCGAGCTGTGAGATTTCAAGAACTTTTCTTTTGAAACAGGAATGTTTTTCTAAACTTACAGAATTTGTGCTAATTGTATTCACAGTGTATGTACCAAGTCAATAATGTGACTTCTTGTCTGACCTTTTAAACTAATCCTTTTCTGGTTTGTTGATCCTAGACATTTCTGTAAAGAAATTATACAAACTACCAAAAAATGATCCCTGAAATGCGAGTTTAGAACATTACCTGGTTTACAGGAAATACAATTTGGCACTCCCAGCACCATTTTGAAGAACCACATAATAAACATTTTATTGCAAAAGAAACTCCATTCAGACTCTGAATACATACATGTGTATAAAACCAGCAAATATTGTCCTGTATCAGCATATACTTATAGGTAGCAAGATCTCTGTTTACAAAAAATAAGCTCCATAAATATTTCATGTTTATCAAGATAATTTTACCACTCAGCAATTTTCTTACTTTTCTTTGGATTTCTGACATCTACAAACCACCCAAGAAGCACTACATTTCTCTAGTTTCCTGGGAGGCTACACAGCAAGGCACAAGCAATCTAGAAGATTTCTGGAGCGCATTGATGATAATTCATTGACACAAAGGATGGAGGAGCCAACAAGGGGACATGGTCTGCTGCACTTCCATAAAGGAAGAACTAGTTGATACGTGAAGACTACGGGCAGCCGAGGCTCCAGCAACCCTGAATTGATGGAGTTCGGGATCGTGAGAGGAGGAAACAAGGCAAAAAGCAGGACCATAAATCTGGACTTCAGGAGAACCTACTTTGGCCTATTCAGGGCCAAAGAATGCCATGGTAGCCAGCCCTGGAGAAAACAAGGGTCATGGACAGTGGCTGATGTTCAAGGATCACCTCCTCCAGCTCAACAATGGTCCATCCTGACCATCAGGAAGTCAATTAAAAATAGGAGGAGACTCACAAGGAAGACCAAGGAAATTATGAGTCTGCTGATGAATTGGGCAGGGAATTTGGTGACAAAGTACATGGAAAAAGCCAGTGCAGTCCTAGGACCCACAATTAGCATAAATTTCACTGCTACTAAACATATGATATGCAATTACACTCTGGATGGCACAACAGATAACATTAAACCAAAGTGCAGATGTTCACCCTTTCCTCAGCACAGTCAGAAAAGCAGATGCAATCCTTAAATCCCCAGGAAATGTGTATCTGCACATGCATGAGTACAGAAGGATGACTCCAACCTGGAACTTCTGAATAATATGGGAGTATACCAGACCTCTGTATAAAAACAGTTTATGCTTGACCAAAAAAATATTAATGAAACAGTCTTTGTTCAAGAAGACAAAAGCAAGAAGACAAATCTCACATAGTGCACCCAAATACCAGTGCTGGCTGAACCAAAGTTTGCATGAAATCTAGGAAAGCATGATCTAGTCCCTCCAAGTACCTCTAGGACATCCCTGTGCCTACCAACAGGTCTTGTTCTCAGAACTCTGAATTGGTACATTTTTTTGAGTTTCTGGAATTAATGACTGCAATGCAAATTATCTGGGTCCTTAGAATAAGCATGCATGGCTGAAGAATTCCTCATTCATGTACTGCTTCTAAGAAACCAATGTGATAGGGCTTATTGTTTGTTTTTAATAAGAAAGGGAGTTTGCAAATTCATCTCATGTGATAATTAGATTGTGGTCTGAGGATATGATTATATGTGAAATTTCTTGCTATCATGGCCATTTCCTGGGCTTATGCAAATAGGCCTGAGTCCATTTTCTCCAGTGGAGCTACATTAATTCACAGCTGCTCAGGATCAGAGCCTACCTGCCTGTTCCTGACATCTAGGATATGAATTCATATGGCTGTATGGCACCAAGATTCACTAGTCAAGTACAGCACATACCTAAATACTTCTCATTTGAGATACTCTGCTGCAGTAATGCACCTCCTCCTGGGCTCCCACCCCTCACTACTCTTCTTATTCATTCCATCTAAATTCGCTTTTTCCTTCCATTTCTCTAGCTACATTTACATCTTGACTCTCTTGATTGCCTACCTAAAACAAAATTCAAGCCATTCACTATCTTTCTTTTTTATTTTTTTCCCATGCCTTTAAAACCTTTTGTCTTAAAGCTATTGAAATTCCTCTTTTTTTTTTTTTTTCCCCTCCCTCTCTCCCAGTACATTCATTTTCCTTTTGTTAATAGCTGGAAGCATTACTCTTCTCACACTGTTCCTGAAGATAGAAAGAACCTCTTAATTGCTGTTACAATTTTATAAAAGCAATAATACAACTATAACAATGCTAACAATACCACTATCCCAACAACAAAGAACAATACTACTGTCAAACACAAGGTCCATCATCCCTTCCTCTCATCCCCTTCCCTACTCTCAAAAGATTCAGAAGTGGCCACACCTGGAAGCCTTCCAGCCATGAAGGCACATGACTTTGGTGTATTCTTGTGATAGGAACAAAAAGGTGTGTGTTTGGAGACACTCACCCTTTCTGCCTCCTGAGGTATATGCTTCAGGCATTCTATGCAAATGAGCCAATGGTAATTAGGGTAGCATGAGCCAAATTCTGTTTTCAGGACCCACACAGAAAGCAGATAATTAATCAAGGGGGAAAAAAAAAGAAGAAACTTCGCTTTTTTTTTTTTTAATATATTATTTAGATATAACCGATCCTGAGGAAATTATTAATGTGTGTCTAATCCCCACTACTGAAACTTATATGTGATTCTATTCTGTTGCTAATCATGATATTTTGGTCTTTTTGGGGGGGTTTCTTTTTGCACAAATCAAAGGAGAAAGAAACACACCCACGGGCCACTCATAAATAGAAATGTATTGTTATCCTTGAAATAATTACAATCTGGTGGGAAAATGTTGTAATTTTTTATCTTTTCCCCTCAAAATTCAAATTCCTTTGCTACTGGGAATTTAATGCAAAGAAAAGAGAAAATAGCCACAGTTAGTGTATGACCCTGCTGTATTTTTATTCTTTGGCTTCAAAGGTAACCTACCAGCTCACACAAAAAAACAAAGAAAGGTTACTTTTGCAAACTGTCTTAAAAGCACTCAACAATAATTACCCCAAATCACTACAGCTCTCAGGTGTCTTACTGCAGTATTTGGGGGCTATTACTGTAGCTGGTTGATAATTAAGAATCAATAAGAAAACCTTGTTTGGAGTCTTCTGACATCTTACCTTTATGTAGTATGTTTACTTCAACTGTGTGCCACAACTATGTGCCACAAACTCTTTCTGGTTTCAGTCTCATTTTTGGATACACAGGAGGTTGGAATTTTCCTATAAGCAGCAAAACAAAAAGAGGCAAAGCATGCCTGCTTGTACTGAAGTGGCAAAATCACATTTGTCAAATAGAGATGGACTTTAATTTGCTCCTGTAAGTTGTGATATCTGTTATTTTCCCGCTGGAGAATCAAGCGTGCATCATTTTTCTCAGCTGCTTTATGAGAAAACTGTAGTTCATGAAAACCTGGTAGGTATTAACGGGAAAAGGATGCAATTTGACTTACAGTTCAAGTTATCTCTATTTTCCATTAATAGAGAGTGCTATGTTTTTAAATTAAAAACCATCCAAAGCTACAAAATTCAAGGTTTGTATCAACATTTTGTTCGGTCTCATGTCCAAGGAACAAACTGGAAATTAATCCCACGTTCAGGTTCAGGTCATTTTATACAGCCTCTGCTTGTGGACTCTAGCTCTGGAGGAGTCAGTGTCCACTTTCAGGAGTTTGTTAAATGCTCATCACTTGTTAAGATAACATTCAAAAGTCAGAATTAACAACTATTTGCTCTAGCTTGTCCACTATCCTGGATGCTTGAACTATCTACCTGTCTGCTCAGTACACACACACCCACCCCAGCAGAATTACATGAGAGCACCTGTTCTTGATGAAACACATACAAGCTTCCAAAGGGAAACAACTTTACAAGATGCAAACCCATGGTTTTCTGTCTTTGTAGTATGTACATACCACCAAAACTATTAATATGACAATAGATTAAAAAAAGGAATTTCCCTTGCAGTCAAGGAATAATGCACATATTTGCTATTTTTTGAAAAGCCTTCCTCTGAAAAAAAGGAATTTCTCTGATTTTTGACAGATGCCACTGCTCCTGTGGGATCCAGTTAGATGTTTTGTCTTGCATAATGACTGCTAAAGATATATACACATAGCATTACACAAGGAATTAAGATGTATAATTGCATAATGGCTGCTAGAGATGCATATACATGGCATTACACAAGGAATTAGGATGTATAATTCTTAATGAGAGTGATGTCTAATGCCTTAGAGTAGCAGGCTAGACATTAGGTCCCCATTAAGAATAGGCTTAATTTAAAGCATTTGAATAGTCTCACTCAAATTGATCTCAAGTATAAGCAGATGTTTAAGCAAATTTTTTCATTAGGACTTTACTCCTAATGCACAGCAAATTTATTTCATTCAGATTTTCTAAGAGTTTTTATTAGAAATATATAATGCCAAGCAAGTAAAATACATGATTACCTATATGAAGCCTTCCCAATATGTCATTTTTTTACACCTGAAAATTGACGAGTCAGCCTACAGCAAGACTTTGTAAACCTGGATTTGTTAATGCCTCCTCTACTGAATTTCTTCCTTAAACAAGAAAATAGTTCGACATATTGGCAGAGTTCTTGGTGTTCCTGTTGGGCCATCTCAGCCCACTAGCAGCTCTGCACTCAAGGTGTGTCCACACTTGTACAGGTTTTCAAAGGAAACGAGTGTTATGCCTATCCCTTTCTTGACTGGTCTGAGTGCCTCCCCACTATACACCTCCGATATACGATGGATGCGCATCTCAGCACTGAACTGTAGACAATGGGAGAGCTATAAACATACAGAAGTAGCACTTCTGTTAAGACCCCGACAGTATCCTTGTCCATCAGCCACAGAAACCGTAAGGCTTAAGGGGACGCGTGGTACTCTGAGATAACACATGCCTTGTGGGCCTTGAGGAGAGGCGAACGCTTTTAGTGACCTGCCAGTGTTATCTTGCAGCAACATACACACCTTGGAATATCCTATGAAATTATAAAACAGCCCCAAACTCACAGAAAATTATTATTAGTTTTTTAATTTAACAACTAAACAAAAGAAATGAGGTGCTTAATAATTAAATGGCCAGTAAAGAGCAAATAGCTCATGAAATGTTTCATTTCTGGGCTGCTGAGGAGAACAACAGACAGGGACACAGGTGAATGAAATGAAATGTCACGGACATTCTTCATGCTATTCAAGCATAGCGATTTCCCTAAAGGTCCTTCATTAAAACAAGAAGGAAATAATGGAAGAGGTAGTTTGGAAAGATTTTTTTCTTTTTTTCATACACCTTAATATGTCTCAAGACACACTTCTATTTATAATTCTGATTGGCATTTGAAGTGCCACAGTTACTCTACTGGATCCTACCACAGCCCTGTATAGGCACAAATTTTGTAACCTGCAATTTAATTCATCTATATCTATATCTATCTATATCTATATCTATATCTATATCTATATCTATATCTGTAACTAGAATAATTCAATGTTTCCAATTAAACAAAATTTAGTGGGTTCAAGTTTTCTAGAAAATATGGAATCCTTTCCTAAAGCATTCTTACAAACTGATAATTGTCACCATACATTTATCAAACAACAGTAAGTAATGTATCAGTTAGCTTGGAAATCTTGCAACCTTACATGATGTTTTAGCAAGAAACAGGGGCTACTCTGGATTTACAGTGTTTTGTCTTTTGCACTTAAGGAAAAAAAAAAAAAGCCAGTTCAGCTCTATGGGATTAAATACTAAGAGATACTAAACCAGCAAATTCCAGTTCCCTCTTGCAGAAACCTTTCAATAATGCCATTAACAAAATTTCTGAATTATATTCTTTGAAAACAGGAAATGCTTCCTAATTTTGTTGGACAATCAATTACAGATAAGATAGATGGGAAACTTGTCCAGACTATTGCAACGAACAACCAATACTTGTCCTCTTTGTCCTGTGAATACATACTGGTTTTGTCTGGCATAAGAGTCCAAATATTGATTGCAAATAAACTTTAAAAAATATCTCAGCAGATGACTTGTCTTAGTGTCCTCTTGAAGCAGTGTGTTCCACACTAGTGAAGTGCTTCACATTCAAGAGTGAGTTTCTCTTGTGGTTTTTTTTTTCTTCTTGTGAGTAATGGTCATATAAAATCCATATACAGGACTAAAATCCAGCTTTGATACAAAAGCAGATGAATTAATGAATACCTCAACATTCAAGCAGCATAGCATCAAGCACCGTACATTGTAAGAATTTCTTAAGATCATATTTTAGCTGTAAAGACACATTATAATTCAGTTATTATTTTATACCGTTTTCAGTATAAAATAACTCCAGTTATCTCACATGATATTACTTATGTCATAAACATAACATAAATAAATATGACATATTTATTTATAGGAGATGTAGTATCCTGTACAAAGCAAGATCTCTGGAGAGAGTTAATATCTTTTGCTGGACCAGTTGGTACACCTAGAATATTGAGCAGGGCTGTTGGATATATACTGGCTTCTTCAGTTTGATCCAAACCCAAAAACTTCTCTATTTTAAGATTTCCCTGGAATAAAAGAAATTAAGGAAGCTTTTCTATGAGCATTAGCAATCAAGAAGATAGTTTTGCAGACATTTGTATAATGAGTTTGAGACATGATATGGATTTTCTGATGTTTAACCAGGCTTGAGGTTATAATGCAACTCAGGACATTTGAAAGTTCTCTTTTTCTCTTCTATCTCACTACTTATTAATGAAATTTGTGGAAATATATCTGATAACATACATTTACAATTGGCCCCATAGGTTACCAAGATCCTAAGGGGGTGTGAAAGACCAGCAAAGACGCAGAAGCAGTGCTCTTCCATGAGACTTATTTCCATACAAAAACAGGATAAAAAAAGTGAGCTCATCTTACACTCTGACAGGCAAAGTCTGCTGATAAAGAGGGAACAGGAACATGGAGCAGATACATAGTGATGAAAACAGGGTAAGGACTTACAGAGTAGAGAACAGAGTGACATGTCCCATTGTTAAATCTGCTCCTCTTTGTGCTCTATATATCATTTTCTTTCGTGCTCCTGTAAGTCTCTATCCTTTTTTCTGCTGTGTGTTCTGAAAGGAAGAGAGATATCTTTTAAAGGCCCTCAATAGGTTTTGGGTAACCTATTTTATGTGATCATTAGCCTTCATTATGTTTCCATCATCTGATTTTCACATTACTTAGTGTCATTTTTTGCTCTCTCTGACTGTGAAAAAAGAAATGCACCTATATCCAGGTTAGCTTTTTGTATGCTAAACCCAAACACTTTCAATAAATTACTCTAAAGGTGTTCTTTTTTCTTTTTTGCCCCCCCCATGGAAAGAAAACTTCATATTTTCCAACATTTCAGTGCTTAACTATTTGAAACTTGTCATCCTTTTGGTTGTTCTGCTTTGTTCCTTTGTTTCAAGAGCAATTACACCCGGAGGCGCAGGACACAATAGGAGTTATAACATTTTTGATGCAATGTAAGTGGTGTCTTATGTAACAAGACCATCCCCTCCCAGGCTTTGCTTCACTTTGTTTACCCCAGTAATACAATCCAGCATCTGATTTGCTTTCAGCACTGCAGCTGTGTTTTAGTCCAAAGGCTTTAGGGACTTTTCTATAAACAACTCCCAAATCTCTCTTGTATCAAATAATCCCCATTCCGTTCTGGGAAGGATTTTTTTCTGCGAGTGCTGATTAACAAGGTAGCTGAGTAGAAGTTGCTTCCTTTCAACCTTCCTACCAATTCATTCACGATAAGACCCCAACACAGTGCTTGCAACCCTACTGCTACTTCCAAGAGAGAGAATTTTGATGTCATAAACAAATGTGAGCTCATGGGCAGAACCTACCAAGAAAAAGCCAGAAGAAAGCTAAATATGGGCTCATTCTCATGCCATTATCAGCTAGTGGTAATTCATGAATTATCTATGTCTACTTAATACTATGAGAGTTCATAACCAATGCTGATCCTCCCCCAGAGATGACAAAACAATAACATTTTAAAGGTATTTGTTTTATGGTTTCTTGATTATGAGGCTTTGAGCTGATCCATGACTACACTCACTGCTGCAGAGGGTATTGGCAAGTACACATGATGCAAGGGCAAACAGATTGGCACATCAAACATAACCCATTTACCACACATGTAAAATGCATAGTACATAAATATCTAAGGACAGAGCTTTAGAATGATTTCTGTATTACGTGCCCAACAGAGGGTACAAACATGTACTTTGTTTGTAGTTGCTTCTGTAGTCACAGCAATGTCATGCTTTTGTTAAGAAAGTTCAGAATGGAGAAGAGGAAAGCTACGTTTTGCCTTGTCATGGTTGCTGCCCTTTGGGTTCTGTGCTGTGCTCCCAGGGGAGCAGGAACTTGCTTGCTCCCCCAGTGCACATGGATGTGGGACAAACTCTGGGAGTATGGATTGCAACAGGGAGTGAGACCTGGCAGCTAAGACATGAGTATAGGGTGGGAATCTCCCAGGAGGCAGTGGGGACCTGTATGAAGAAGGGAGCAAATCCACAGCTAAGTCCTCACAGATAGCTGATGAGTTCTTAAAGATCTGGAGGGCTGTCTGGAAATTTGTTGCAGCCTAAAAAGCCACTGACACTTGATGGGCTGGAAAGCAAAATAGAAGTAATGGCACACTTGTAATGGCATGCTGAAAGATTTATCTTTTCCCAGATATATTCATTTAATGTCTTGGCCACTGACTTTTGTTACGTTTAAAATTATCGCATCATTCTAGTTCAATATATGAGATATAAATATGCATGTATAGTTCTGAGTTGTATGTGTGTGTATACATACACATAAAAAAAGTATATGTAGTATCTGGTTTGGTATGTTTTTAATAAAATCTCTCCAAAAGTGGAAAATTTTTTCCTGTTTATTTTTCAGCATTCTTTTCTTTTTAAGAAAAAGTGAGACAGTTCAGATTTTCAGCTTCTGGATAGTTGGAGGTTCAGCTGTAATATACAGTAAGAATTCATTACTGTCCAGTTAGGGTAAATACCTGTTGGGTTCAAAAGATAAGTCAATTAGAACTCTTTCCTGTAATTACTATTTTATAATGATTAATCATCACTGTGTTTGTCTTTCAGTCTCTTTATGTGAATCATATTTAAGTAAATAAATGAATTATATTGAAACAAAATCTAATCACTGGGGAGAGATTTTCATATCTTCTGAACAACATGAAGCCATTTATTAAAACTGACTTAACCTCTAGGATTATGCAATCCCTTTTGATGTGTATTTGGAAAGGGGTTTGTGAAGGGAATCCTGTGGCTTAAAGTATAGAAGACACAGCTGAGACCCACCTGCAAAAAACTGAGAGTGAGATGCCCTGCAGCAGGTCTCACCCAGGGTCCAAAGCACATCTAGTTCTGTCTCCCACATAAGCTTCCCCATTTCAGTGATACATGTCTTCAGAGATCCAAAGACTTACTGATGAAAGAGAAGTATGAGAGGAAGTCTGGGCAAAAGAAAGGCTTCAGCCTCCTGAGTGTGCAGACATCCTCAGCCCAACATTTATCAGTCTTTCAGAAGTGTAGCTGGGTTCCCAGCAAAGGACTGTAAAAAGGTAGTACCTTCAAATGCTTTTCTAGTCTGCTTTTTCTGTACAAAGGAACAGTGTTGGTGTGTACTTCAGGCTAGATCCAATAAAGGACGTGGGTGCACAGAAGTTAAATACTGCAGTATTTAATGTCCTAGAATGAAATACAGACACTTGCACAGGTACAGCAATCTGATTTAGGTGTTTAAGAGCAGCACAGAGAGCCCTACACAGAAACAAATAGATGGTATTTTGCAGGCAGACACAACGCAGAGAAAAAGCCCCTCAACAAACAGCCAGTTTTTGCAGTGCAAGTGTGGTGTGAGTGGAGCTCCCTGGCGATGCTTGCCAGGAGCTGCCATTTGTCACACCCTGCCAGGAGCCTGCAGCAAGGTGAAAAAGTTTGCAAATGAGGTACATTGTTTAGAGAGGCAGAGGTGAAGGCAGATTGTACAGACCTGTAGAAGAATCTTATAAGATTGGATGATAAAGTGGCGGGTTAAATTCACTGTATGTTTCTGTGGCTACGTACTCTGATTCAGTACCAGATTAAGGAGGTATCAAACAAAGATAGTAGGAGTGAAGTTCAAAGCAGCTGACTGGAAGGAAGCAGTTCCTCATGCCATGCACAATATGTTTGTGGACCTTAGTGCCAAGGGATGTTATGCAAGCTGAAAATCTACACCCTTTCAAGAAAGACTGGTCAAGTACACAGCAGACAAATCCAATGGAAATAATTACAGACACATCCATCTTGGGAAGTATCCTTAGTTAACTGGAGCCTGAGAAGATGTTAAAGTATCACACTTGCTTCTTCTTATCCTACTGTTTCCTAGGGACCTGCATACGATTACTGCTGGTGACACCAGAGCTGGTGCAGCATGGCCATTCTGCCTCTGCCCAAGTGAAGAGTGCAGGTGTGTGCCAGTGCTTGGCCTAGGACAGGGGTGCTGCTGGGCCAACTGGGACTCAGTGAGGCTGGATGAACTGCCCAGGGTGGCACAGGCAGGAGCGCAGTGGCTGAAATTCACTGTCACACAGAATTAGAATTGGGTGTTATTGTGGTACTGGTACCAGGGCAGAGGTGCTGGCACTGGTGCCACACACCACTGCTGCCAACAAGATCTGGCAGTAAGAACTTGTTGGGCAGTAGAGCCAAAAATGAGGTCTTAGGGCACCATGACAGCTATACCAGGTGATTGCAGGAGCTACAGTGAGCTGATCCACCCTGCAGTTTGTTGTGTTGAGGGTCATGACTATGCCAGAAGTAACTCAAAATGGAAAGCATGCCTCACTCCTTTTACAACTTCATTTGCACTAAACTGCATTTTCTGTGATGCCCCTGCTGGAGGAGCAGCTCAGAAACTCATTCCTCACATACGAGATGCTGACTACATAGAAATAGATCTGGCACTACATTGAGCAATGAAAAACTATATATGGAATGAGAATTTAAAATCAAATTTAAAATGCAGGGCTTCAAAACCAATTCTTCTCCCCAGTCTGTAATAAATTATACAGCCTTCAGTATAAGCTTAAAGAAACAGCAGTTCTTGACAGCAGTTAACCTCTTTTTTCATTACTGGGGCTCTTCCAGTCCCTTCAGATCAATAATGTTCCAATGTATCTTTATAAATTTGAGTAGCAGAAGTTGACCCCATCTTGCTTTTCTGCTGAAAAGTAGAATCAAAAGTATTTTAATGGATATTTGAAACAGGGAGATTAAATTATCTCTTAGTTATACCATGAAAAAAAGGCAAGAGAGAATGCTATATAACTTGGGACATTTTTTACCCTTGAATTTCTTTAGATCACAGTTATTTTTGTAATTTATTTTTACATTGCATTTTGCGATCCTGAGAGTTTTTAAATGTGAACTGACTAGGTTAAAAGGTGCCTATATTTCATAACCTATTAAAAAAAATACCCCTCTTTACTTTACAGAACTGACATTGCTTTTACATTTTGCCGTTTACTTTTAGAAACAGCCAGAGTAATTGAATGAGGTAATCCACATCTGCTCTCCTATCCAGTAAGTTTCAACCCAAAATTTAATTCAAGATCTTTTATACCAACACTGAACTTTTCCTTCAGTGCTGTAAGGACTAATGTGGAAGTTAAAGCAAACAGATTGTTCATTGATCAATGGATATTTTAAAAGAACAAAAGCACAAGGGAAAATGTATATTGATTTTAAATTACTTCACAGATTGATTTTACATTTATAATCTGAGCAAATTTAATCTGATAATTTTCTTTTAAAATTAAGTTATACTTTATATTAGTATTTTCTATGTAGATATTTCTCTGCTGGAGGAAACCAGGCTAGTTATGTATGTATGCCCTCATCTTTTTAAGGGTTTTGTAAAAACTTTGTCACAGTGCATAGAATTATAAAAAGCCTATTTCCCAAGCTGGCTAACACGTATAAATCATTAACTATAAATATAGGTAAATGTACTTCAGCTGAATGTGTTAACTACTCAGATAGCTAAGTAAAAATGCAAGTTGCTACTGAATAATTTACAACATGATTACTTTTTAGATGATGACAAGAAAACAAATGCAATGCTTTTGTCTCCTTTTACTAGGAACATCAGAAAAATCCAGAATATCTTTCCAAAGACAGTAGAGGAGTTTTTGACAAGATGATGAAACAGTCAGACAACATATACAGATTTGCAACTAAATTTGGTTTACTAGCAGGGATTCTTTTATGTGTGGAAGCTGTTATGACTGCTACATCTATTTTTGGAGCTCTATGTTTTCTTCTGCAAGTATCATATCCATGGTATTATTGTTGTTATTGCTTATTATCGTTACTATTATTAATTCTGTTGGAATAATAGTGTTCTAATATCAGTTGTTGAACCACTACTTTCACAATAATCTCCAGGGCAGCTAACAGTAGCCCGAAACACCCATATCATTGCTATCTGAGAAGTGGAAACTGCAGGCACATTGACTTTTGATTCTGGTTCTGCTTTTAACTGCTATCTCCAGCAAGTCACAATTCCTAAATCTTATCCTGTGCATTTTTGAATGACTCTGGGAAGTCAGAAACTTCTGAAATGTGCAAACTGAAATCCCTCATGTGGTGGGTCAGAGGATAGATCCCTTTAACTCCTACCCAAGGCACTGGATTTCACTCTCCCTTTTCCAGGAATTCCTACCACTCTGCCTATAAGAATTTGAAAATTCTGGTGGAGGACCCATGTATTGAAGCACTTCCTAAAGCCTGAGAGATGGAGTTGGGCACTGTAGATTTTGGGAAGCACATGTGAGCATCTGTACTCTGCTGAGAGCGGAGGGAGCAGAACCTCCCTCTGCATGGCACAGCTCGGCCGCACTGGGGCTGCCTGAGGCACCTCCTGGTTGAGGTGACATGGAGGGGGTGATCACTGTTCAGCTTTTATAAGAAACCTGTCACTAGCAACAAAACGTAGCCAACTGTAACCTAGGAAACTGCTGCAAAATAACCACAGAGCAACTGAGCACAACTGCTGCACACCAGCACTGACATCAACATCTGGAAACTGCCCTTTAAGCTACCAAAATACCCAGGGTTTCTCACTGATGAGCTTTAAAACGGGCTATCTAAGAGGTAGGAGCTTGGCCCATGGCTGCTCAGTGAGAGCAGGAGGTGTTCTCTATGTAGCAGAAATCACTGGCTTCACTGTCTTCCGAAACTGGAAGCCACTATCACTGGAAACATGACAGAAGCTCTAATTCAGGGCCTTGAACATATTTTCATCTTACCTGTGAGGTTTACAAGCAATTTTTCAAAATTTATATTACAAGGTATGCATTCCATAAAACCCTAGAAAAAGCCCTTGACTCAGAGAAAACAAAAGAGCTTTAAGAGAAAGACTGGTATATGCAGGCTGCATGCAAAGGAGATGTCTGTAATACAGTTTGTACACCTTTAAGCAAATCTCCTCACTTTCACACAGCTGGGGTGTTCGCCACCTCCCTACCCCCCAAATGCAATTAGGTCTGCATTTCAAAGCTTTAGGATGTTCCCACCACCCATGCCGCCCAGTTTCAGACTCCCCCACCTGCTACTCATCTCAGTAGTCCTGTTAACAGAAGCTTTAAAAAATTCAGAAGTGCTTCCTAGCACTAAGAAGGACTCAGTACCTTTTGGATAGAAATATCCCAATGCCCAAGATTAAAAAACCTGTAAATTCTTCAATGTCATCAAGCAATTCTGAACCTATATACCTTTGCCACACACAACCTCTGTTCCACAGTTAATCTGACTCCTATGTTTCCTAACCAGAAAAAGCCTTTTGTAAACACAAAAAATTCCGGCAACTTCACTTATGAATGTGCTTATTTCTTCTATTCAACCATCAGGAACATGTCCTGTGATTGCCTATCACACAATGATAGAGAACCAGAATCTGTATTTTCATTCGAAAGGCCACTCCTTTCACATTTTTCTCAGTCTCTTTCCCTTTCTTCCCAAAGTGCAAAATACCAGTGTCCTAATTGTGTACACATTTCTTTGAAATACATAAAACACAGAAATTTTGAGTTACAATGATGGCAACCAGAAAATCAGACACTGAATATTTCTTGCAACCCAATGAAGTACAGGCTTTTATAGGACTCTCAGTAAAAACAAGAGAAATTGAGCAAAGTTTGGATCTGGTTTTAAACTTCTGCCCATGGATTTTAATACTTACTAATACAATAAACTGTGGAATTTCACTCCAAAGACCCATCTGTATGCTGAATATTGTTAGGGATACAAAGTACGTATGAACATGGCACATTAACCTTGTCAGGAATACATGGTTCTGGGACACATAGTGCATATTTACTGTACTTGCTGAACTTTTTGAACTGTGGTAGGAAAATAGATCAAACAACAGGCAAAAGGAGTTGAGTTTTTAAGACTATTTCCTTAAACTACTTTTTTACTCTGATACAAGAGAAGAGGGAATTGCTTTAATAAGGATTTTATACACATATACAGCATCCTGGTTTTTTTTTTTTTTTCAGATGAAGCTCAGGGTTGATTATGTATGAAAGGCAAATTATTCTCTCAATCAACAGAGGATGGTCTCTATAGATCAGAATATCAACAGAGAACTGTGGTAAAATTCTTTAGTTGTCAAAGACTGCATTATACATGGGCTGTAAATGAATGGATTTCAGTTCTAAATTCAGACACTCTTTCCATTCACAGAAAATTGAACTTATTCTGAAAAGGAGAAATATCAAGTATTCACTCTCTTTCTAAAATTATCTAACAGCTTCAGTGGTTAATGACATACAGCCTGTCATTCCTCCAAAAACCTGTGAAAACCAAAGGTGCTGTGTCACTAATGCACTGTTCTCATAATTAATAAAACCACAGGAATGAACCAGGCTTCACCAGAAACAATAGCAACATACTCAAGGCCTTGTATCCTGCTCACTTATGACACATTGCCAGTGATGGTGACTAAGAAGATAATTGTACATATTAATGATGCCTGTGCAGCTGAGCCAAGGCTCTATATGCTAATATGACATTTTCTTAACTTTTGATTTCCAAGCTCTTTATCCATAATATTTTTGTAACAGATTTTGAAAAGGAACTTATTTATCTTTGGAAAAGGTAATGTCCTTTCTGGGTCTTGGTTAGGATTTCTTACTCTTCTGAGGCTATACAGTGTCAAGAGAGCTTAGCTGTAAGTGTTGAGGATCACAGATAAAATAATAGTAGAGATAATCTCTAAAATGAATTTTCTCCTGCATACAAAGAAAATGGTTGCATTGCTTAGTTCATCAAGCTGTATTTGTGACCAAAAGTACCTAATGGATTCAGCACATGCCTCGATTCAGTGCCATGCACCAGCTACATTTGTCGTGAGTCTTTTTCAACTATAGTTTGACCAAAGGCTTTAAAGAAATTCAGTACAAATGTGATTCCTGTCAAAATGCCCATGTCTTTCCACTGTTGTAGCCAGATACCAAAAAAAAATGCTGCCTATTGGTTCAAATGAAGCAAAGAAGAATGTACATAGAAACTTCCTGCTTTGCTTTGTAAAATTCATATATCTTTTACTATGGATACTTCAGACTGCTTGCAACTTCGATGCAAAATCTGACATGCCAGCCACGAGCCATGCAGGGAACATTTTCCTCTTCCAATGCTTTAAATGTGGGTCAGCTTTCATAGCAAAATTCTATCCTATTGAATGTCAGATTATGCAAAATGCAGATTGAAGAATAAATAATAGCAGCTTATCTGAATGAAGAGATTCTCCTTCATGACACTCATTTCTATTTCTGCTTATCAGTTTATGTCTCTGTTCTGAGCAATGCATTTGTCCACATGCTGGATTGATTCTGAAGCACTTCCTATACCAGTCCTGCCTGGCAGGGACATAGCAAGGTGACCCTGTCTAGACAGGGCTGTTGGGCAGAAAGGAGCTGCTGTCTTCCCACAAGATTTGGTCAAACTGCCTTACAAGACATTTAATAAGGGTGAAAGCAGATGACAAGAGCTTTTCCTTTAGCCTCTGGCTTTTCTTGGCCTAGGGCAGCCCTTGAATTTACGAGGGCACCAGCTGCTAGAAAGGCTTAAAGAGAGGCAGAGCTGAATAAAGAATCTCCCCAGAAGGTGAACTCAGCCCTGGGCACGCTGGGGAACAGACATGTTGCTGAGCATATGTCTAGGTCACAAATTTGAAATACCAGGATTTCAGTTTCCCTTGGGGAAACTCTAGACCCAGAGGGAAAATCTCCAACTGAACTACCAGGCCCCTCTCTCCCCCTTCCACCCCAAAAAAATAAACAAAACAATGCTTCCCATGCCAAGGGCAAGAGGAAAAAAAGGAAAAATGAAGGGGATGAGGTTTTTGTTAAGTGCCTAGCCACTTAACAGAGACAGTGTAGTCTTGCCCCCACACCCAATTAATCACAAAGTCCAGGTATCTTTGGATGGCAAATCCTACTATAAGAACGGCCAAATTCGAAGTCCTTCTTCACTTTTGTACCACATTTATACCAACATACACAGGAAGACCCAACTCAAGTATGACTAAAGTAAAGAATTTAGTTCTGAAAAGGTTGTGTTGGCTCACAGGATGTCTGCCAAGGGAGCGTGCAATCTGTGTGTCTGTTTTTATACTCGACACCAGAGGAGAATGGAATGAGGGAAATTACATCTGAAATAGCAAATGTAGGGCTTTTGAGTCACCACCCAGAAGCGTCTTTTTATAGATGGAAACTGCAATCGTTTTGACAAGCAAAGTGTAGTTGGGTGTTCTTTGTATAATTTGACTTATCTGGGTTTTCTTTTTATAGATCCCTTTCCTGCCCACAATGGCAATTTCCTGTTTACTGCCTTTTCCAAGTACCACATTCATTTGTTTTCATTTGTAATTAAGACATTAAAAATTACAGCAGTGTTCAGTCATAAAAGCTGAATACTGTTACATGCTCTACTAGTAGAATTGTTTTGTTCTTACAGACAATGGAGAAGAGAGAGAGAGAAAGTAAAAATATTTATTTGTTGCATCACAGGAAGTATGTTCTCCAGAGTGAAAATAACCATGAATTTCTCAATTCTGATTTTTCTATTAGAGGTCAATTCTATTTACGAGGGAATGGGAATGGGAATTGTTATTTGTGACTCTTTATTGCTAACGAGTTTAATGTGTTCTGCAAATATTTCTGTGAAACATGACATGCAATTTATTTTTGTGAACATTAGCAGAAGTAAAACTTGATAGAATGATATGTTTGCAATGGGAAGTGAGCAAGTCCAACCATACTTAAGATTAAACCATATTTATTTTTAAATTGAGTAACTATTCTGGAGAAAAAGCATTGTATAATATTACAGTTCCAGTAAGAAACACCACCACTACCAAAAAAAAAAAATTGTCTTCTGAATTCAACAATAATTAACTACCTCAAATGTGGAATATTTTCAATATTTTCAATATTTTTAATGCTCTTATATAACTTGGCATTCATTTAGGGAAAATAAGATAGAAGAGAAAGTAATGAGACTGTACCTGCACCACTTTGCTAAGCTCAGTATATTGTTTCTAATACTAGTGGTTATGGAAATCCAATATTTGTATTATAATTTGTGAAAAAATTTGATTCACTAATTGTGCAAACTTAATAACTGTGTTTTTTGAAAAGCTATAGTGTGCACAAGGTCACACAAGTCAAGTACAATTCAATTTTGTTTGGCTTCAGTATTCATACACTGGTTCTTGTTAAACTCATACATTACTAGTTTTAAAATCCTCTGATGGATTAGAAAATCCATTAGTACTGTCCCCAGGAAGGGGATCAGTCGCCCCTCAGTATCTTCTGCTTACTTAAATGAATCGAGTAGTCTCAGTTTTTAAGGCATTTTCTCCTGTTCTAAAATAAATTCTACCTATCAGATCCTCAAATTTTCAGCTGCTCCCAGTCAACTGTTCCTTTAGATGTTCTCCCATTCAAAATTCACCTGTTTCTGTTGCATCATTCTGGGAGAGCATGGGTAGTTGCATGTCCCTTACAACCCAGAGATCTGTGTCAAGGTCATGTCTTTCTTAAATGTAATATATTTGGGAGGTAATTGTACAGCTGTGCAGGTATACTAAAGTACATTCAGTTTGTGATCTCAGTGGCTGAGAATGACTGCATCTTTGTTTACAGTTCCTATCAGTCTTTGTGTCATCCACCAGTTCCCTGATGGGTCATTTTCATTTATCTCCAGATCACTGATTAAAATGTGGCTTTGTACCAATGTCTATGAAAGTCCAATGAAATCACTCCCATCCATGATAATTTCTCATTGGCAACAGTTTTTTGACATCTGTTCAGTGCATCAGAATGTCATAAGTCACAAAGTCAGACCCCTTGCAATAAATCATAACGTAGCGTTTCTACCCAATTACATTCATCAACCAAATCTGCCATGACGTCTGAGATTTAAATCAAGTTTGTTGACAAGAGTTTCTCTTTAGAAAGTCATGCAGTCTGAAATTGATTACTTTCTTGTCCTTTGAGTCTTTATTAATTTAATTTCATTGGCACTTTCCTTTTTTTTTGTCAGGAATAGGTGTCAGCCTAACCAGCACTTGGGACATCCTTCTTGACATTTTTAATAGGGAAAAGACACTATATACTGCAACAACAGCTGGCACTTCTTCACTGTTGTTATTTCATTTTACCAGAATTTACCCTGTTCCAAGATTAACTAGAAAGAGCATCAACAGACTTTAGACCTCCTTATCTAGGACTTCTGAACATGTATTATAGAAACTACCTATTTAGAAATATTAATGCCAAGCACAAATTTCTGCAGTCCTTCCAAGTTAGTATAAGACTGGAAAGTCTGTGTGTGAAATAAAATGCCTTAATGATACTTTTGTCCAAATGCAGAGCTAAAATATTTATGGTGCACTATTGATAATTTTGCTGACTAAATCTAAAGATGAGACTACCAAACTGAGGCTTTCTTTAACACTGGATGTATTCATCTTGTTTATCTTTTTAATTTTCCATATCTCTAGAAACCATGCATATTTGTTTAGCTCAACCTCTACTTTCTTTTATTGGTTTTCTATTCTTGACAAATTCTAATTGATATTAACAATAACTTATTTTTTTTCATCCTATTTGTCATATAATGCTCTCTAGCTCTGTTTTATGGCTGCTTCAGATAAATTGTAAGTCAAAGCTGCCTTTACCCTAGTATGGTCAATAAAGAATTATGTTTATTGAATAATGGATCATTACTATCTATTAATCCATTTTAAAAAGTTCATTCTTCATTTCAAGAACAGCTTATGTAATATTTATATTTATATTTGAAAACACGTAACATGTCCAAATTTAGCAATCATATTTTGTGAAAATATTCCTTCTTCATTGTGCTCTGGTGAACACATGATACATTTTGGACCATTTAATATTTATGTAAGCAGTCATGCTTGCAAAACCTACCAAATAAAGTGCTTTAGAAGGCAGGAGCAAGCCTGATGGGTTTGGCCCATGCATTTAAATATTATGATCATTTTATGACTGCCTGCTGACATTTTGAAAATATTCATTAACTGGTTTCCCTACTAAAATCTCTAACAATTCAATTAAAATTGTTTTCTTCTATATCTTCCTAATTCAGCCTTTTCATAACATCCATGAAGGATTTAAGCTCTATACCAGCTGGGACAACAGGTTAAGAAATCTAGTTAATATCTTATTCCCAATTAATGAAAACAGTGGAATTTATTTAAAGTGCTGAGAAGTTAAAGTTGCTTATTATAGCTGCTGAGACATAGTTTAATCTGTATCTCTATAGATAACATAATTTATAAAGGAATTTGCTGGAGATGGCCAGGGTTTGAGATAGACCTGGATCTGGATGTCAACTGAGAATCCTGTAACACAGAGTTTGAGCTTCCTGAGGTTTTACAGAGCACACAAATAAATGGGTACCTCCAGAACTGAGTTTAAAGCTAATGCTTAGCACAGGGAAATGTGGCTGCCATTCTTCCTCTGTGCTAAACCCTGTCCCCTGGTGAAGAGATAAAGTGCAGCTGCATATTTTCTACTGGGTATAGTATTTCTTACATGGCCAGCACATATGAATTCTGGTAAAATGGTTCTATTAAGTCTATGGATGACAATAGGACCAGATATTGAAGGATTTCCCTATTTCTGCAGATGGCTGATGGTCTTCAGTAGAATTTTTCCCTCATTGATCATCTTTCCAGCTGTCCATGACCACACAGAAATCAAAGAGACAGGATTGCAACTCCTCACCAAATCCTCGCACGTCCTTGGTGACTAAGTGCCATTTTTCAAAACTGTCCTTGAACAGACTACAAAGAACTACACAATAATGTAACTGTGCTTCTGAAGCTTTTTGAACTCAGTCTGGATGAAGTACAGGGATCAGTAAGGAGCAGTCTGCACTGGCAGAAGGGTGAACTGGATAGCATTTCCCAACTCTGCCATTTCAGAGCCTCAGAAGCTTATAAAACCAGTCAGTGGTTAAAAAAATCAGTCACTGAGTGTTAGATCTCATGAGCACTTATGCATACCTAACAGGACTTGTCTAGCAAGAAATGAAAAACTTTTTCTTGATTTTGTAAGGCATTTTGATGTGCAGGGTTTATAGTCATGCTTATCCATTACCAAAAGCCATCTATCTCAGAATCAATGCAGCTTCAGAACAATTTTGCTTACATTTTGCTGCTTGAGGTATCATGTACAGTGATAGTTCATGATAGCATATTTCAATAAAGTGTCAAAACTCTTGGTCTGCGATGGGACAGCACACTATAAAATTAACCATTAATTATTAAATGAAAAAATGCTTTCATGTCTCTACCACAGTCCCACACATGAGGGAAGGTACTGAGAATGGCATTGTGTTGCTGAACTTCATTAACCTCTCCCGTTCCTTAATCCAGACTGAAGCAAGCACTGTGGCTGATTGCTTTCTACAATCTAGGCTAATTTGTGCAGCGAGCAATTTGTGCAACTCTCTACCACTGCTGCTTTAGAGACAGAATGTAATCCAGCAACTCAGATTTCCTACTCCCATTGCTATGCAAGGCCCACACAGCAAGCAGAGAGAATCAAGCAGGGCAGGTTATTTCTCTTTTAATCCATTAGAATGGCACAGAGGACAGACAGTAATCTTTCTGCACACTGTGTTTAAAGGAAATTAAAGCTTTATGGAGGATGAAAAACATACACTTACCATCTAAATTTCAAGGATTATAATTATCCACAGTTATACGCAAGTGAGATAAAAAAAGGATTTTCCCTTTGGTTTTAACAAGATCTAAAGGTGAAAACAAACTGATCGGCTTGGAACTGTAAAATACATCTGAGATCAATGACAATTTGACTGGTATCAAAAACATTAAACAGGTGAAAACAAAACAAGGAACATCAAAGAAGATTTTGCTTGTTTCAGTTTTGAACCACTTCAAACTACATGGAAGGTCCACAAAATAAATTTCACATGCCAACCACTTTCACGTGTGGTATCTGAGTTTCAAAATTCTCCATTTTGAGCTATGCTTGGATGAGATCATATCTCCAATTAAACTAAGCACACACACATTTGTCACTTTTTGAGACAAAACAACGAAAGCCCTTAAAGGTTCTGACTGTGCACCTTCGGAAAAAACAATCTTACACAGCCACTGTCTCCACACTAACGCAACTAGGCTTTAGTGAACTATCCATTTGTTCTCTAGGAAGAAAACAAAATTTTGAAAGCATGGGACAGATTAATGCTTTCCCCAGGTACTTGAAATACTGGATTTTGCCTATGATGCTATATAAATTTAGCATCTTATTAAATTAAGTCTCCGAGAGATGAAGTGACAACTAGAAAGTCTGTGATACATCAGAAGTAATGACATACCACAAAAAGAGTCGACAGCACTGATGTTCTTGGCAATATGAGAACCCTTTATTTACAGCCACCTTTCATAGTTTGGTTCAGTTGGATGCCCTCAACTAAGGAAAGATGTCCCCAAAATTGCAACCTCATTTTATTAAATTCACAGTTTTCAGAGTTCACTGTCATGCTACAATTTTCTTAAGACATTTGAACACTTGTCCGATGTATTATCTTAGCCTTGTTGTACTGCCCTATATACTAAGGTGTCCATCCTAAAGTTGATAATATAACAAAACTTCTGCTTACATATGTAATACAGGTACTACTCTGTCTCCATCACAAAGAATGTGCAAATTCCCACTTCAAAATGTCCTTTAAAGATGATCAGTATTGCTGCAGATATACAAGGTATTGGAAACAACTTTGGGAGGAGATATTATACTACAAAAGTTGATATCTATTTTTTAGGTATTGCTAAAGTAAGTAAAATGTCCTAAACATGAGCTGAAGCCAAGGATGTCTTTCAGTTATTCTCAAAACTGTTTATTCATAGCTATTTCTTCTGTCTCATTTTTGTTTTCTTTCCTAATGAAAGATACAGATTTGTTGGTTTTGCAGTTTTCTCAGTTTTCAGGGCCACTTACGAATATTTTCTTTGCAAAATAACAGAGCACTAGTTTGAGGTCCCTCCCTCTATTTTGGCCTTCATTAGTTGTAAGGTAAAGTTATCCTTTTCCTCTTAGCCTAGTCCAGAAATGTGTGTGGGTAGGTAAGAATTAATTCAACACTGGTTTAATATTCTTTCTCTTAGCTGTAACAGGGTTTAATAAAGACCTCTTCATGGTTTAAATTGATTTATTTGTATGCCTTACAGAGAGGACCTTTCTTTGAGAGTTGCTCCTACTGAGAAAGAAGAGAAAGAGAAAAAAGTTGAAGTGGGCACAGTGATGCTGCATAACACACTAGGAATTAGAAGTCATCCAACATTCATAAAAACAGTCTTATCCATTCAAATGTTTTCTTATTTTGTGCTCTATTAGGTATATGCTCCCACATGGTCAAGATATTTGACCATTTTTTCTTAATTATAGTAAAAATGGGATGAAAACTAAAGAGTTCTAGCACAAGCACTAACCTGAGCTATTTACTTTTTCTAGCAAAATGAATCCAAATCTGCAAGCTGTTTATTTATTTTTTTCTAGCAAGATGGATCCACATCTGCCACTTCTTCCATAGGAATGTCAATTTCCAGGCTGACAGATTTGCTGTTGACACCATTCTGCTATACAGGAAAAGATAACAAAAGATGTCCTGCCCAAACATGTAAAAGTTTGTCACCACTCTGTTTCATTTTGCAGGTTTGTTTATATTGGACTTCAGTGATTTTCATTTGGCAATACCATAAACTTTGAATTCTATAAATTCAGCAAAAATAGCTGCAATTCTTATATAAAATTTACCTACCTAAACTATTGATAAACCAAATCTCAAAAGTTCTTGAAGAATTTCTGTGATGTTTTCTCTGTACAGCACTTCTAAGTGAAGGTGACAAACAAATTAACTCTCAATTGAGTTTGGGATTTTTGATAGAAGATTCCTGTTTCATAGAGGCTTTACAGGTCCCAACAAGTAGCAAAACCAATCCATCATTCTAAAGGGTTGCTGCTGGAAGCTCCCTCTCTTTCAATATCTTGACATGGGCTAAAACCATGAGTAATGCTTTGCAATCATTGCAGTCTTGCATGGTTGAATCAGGCAGCACTTCTTAAGTGTTCTGAACTTTGACCCCAGGACGATAGAGAATGGACTTCTTCTTCTCTCTCATTTTAAATCAAATATATTACAAGCAATTAAGACTTTCTCAAAGCAATCTATTGTTTTCTTCCCAAATAGTGCACTAAGTTTTTAGCATCTGACAAGTCAAGAATGCGAAAAACATAAAAGCCTGACACTTTCCCCAGCATATCTAAGAAAATATAGCTGGAGGGTTTGGGTGGAGCAGACATACCCTGTGTGACTCTGTCTGACTTTAATATCTAACAGATGGGGCCCTATATCACAATTCTGTTGTTCAGCATTTATTCTGAAAGTATATGCTTCTTACTGTAGGCTGGAAGGTTTAATTTGCTGTAGGTTTTTAATGTGTGTCGAACTATAACTTCATTAGATTGTTTATGGGTATTTTTCCACAGGTCTGAAGGGCTGTCTTTTAATTTTCAACAGTTATTTTTCTAGCCACAAACTCAGCATGCTCTATAATAAATAGTATTGATAGTAATAACAATAACAACAATCATAATAATAATAATAGTGCTCTGAAGATGCACTGGAACACCCACCTCTGTTTCTAAGACTAAAAAACACCATAAAATTACTGCTCATGCTCATTCAGTCATCAAAGCCTCCTACCACAGAGTCCTTAAAAGCTGAAAAATTGAAAAGGAGCCATTCTGTGGGTCTGGAATTTATAATTTAAAGAGATCTTTGCAAAATTTAAGACTCTTGCTTCCTCTAAACTTGGTTTAAGATATCCAGTCTTGCAGAGGTAAAGGAAGCATCAGGTTTTCCATACAAGTGTTTTCCATGTCCCCAAAGATTAGTGATGGAGTAGTGTTCTTCATGCCTGACACTGCATATTATGACATGCCAAAGGCTACTCCTGTTAATATTGACCTGTAATCTGATAACAAACATGTAAAAAGTGATTTAGCTCTGATCCACATGGCCACATGTCTGTGGATATCTGGGTTCTCAGATTATTTCAACAGTTACGTATTTTGCCTTGAAAAAGTCAGAATATTTCCATTCAGAAATAGTTGTTGTATCTGCATTGACATATATCTGATTATTGAATCCTGGGAATATAAAAATAATGTTTCACCCCAAACTGTATGAAAGCAACAATAAAGTTGGATTACTCCACAAGGTTAAAAAAAATTATTTTTTTATAGCATGATTCTTCCAAGGCACAATGTTGAAAAATTATACTCCTTTGTCTTAGTCATATTGCTCCAAACATTCTTTTAAACATACAGATCTCTTTTTAATGTTTGATACCTTATCCCAGAAATAATTATTTAGCTATTCAAACTGGTCCTCTGATGGACTAAAACAAAGCAACACCCCTATTACTACTACTAGAAGAAAAATAAATACAAGTCTGATTTTTCTTTGGGTGGTTTATCAGGCTCTTTTTCATGCTAGTGAGACCCTTAAAAAAATCCCAGACTAGTCCATTAGTGCTAAAAAGATTTTCTTCCTTGATCTTCACCAATTGTATGCAGAATAACTTAGAAGTCATTGTTAAGTCCCCAGCTGGATAATGAACTGAGCTCCTCATTTCTTCCCACCAGAATCAACCTTCCTGACTCTATCCTTTTCCGAGGTACAGTGGGTGATAAAAGGATATTAGCATTCTCGTAGGCTTCTTTCTCAAAGGAATAATATGTGTTTTCATCCACCAAAGAACCTTTTCTCCTAAAAAGGCAGATGGAAATGATTTCAGTAGAACTCTTGTATGTTAAAAGACCAACTCATGAAGTCACTCTCCGTGTTTTCTTACTAAAAATTTAATGGGTGTGTGAACACTGCAAGTGCTACTAGCAGGAGTTGCAGCTTACCCTAAAGATACCACCTGCTCACTTAAAAACTGTGTGCCTTATAGTTTCAAAACCATATCTATATATTCATACATATGCTGAGCTGAAACCTGTAAAGAGGAGTAAGAATTTCCTAAGCTACAAAACATGTCATCTTCTGAAGCTCCCTTTTTACAGTTTCCTTAGTGGGAAAGTCTGCATTCCTACAGTCATGCAAAAAGGCTTGTGAGGTCAGTGACTGCCACTGTTGACAGATTAACTGAGAAATAATGTATTTCTTCTGTATCATAAGATGCTTAAAAAGGCATTTCAAGCTGAAATCGACCCAGTTAAATAGACTTACTTATTTTATATATATATTCTTCCACATAACTTATTTTAAAGCATCATGTTTGAGTAACATATCTGTTTAATTTAGATTAGGTTTTTTAATCCAACCTCTTTGTGGCACTGCAAGCTCAACCTAAAACACCCTGAATGTTTTCTAAGTCGTTCAAAACACCTAAGTAGGAAACTGTTTTCTTTGTCTCTTTATCACAATAACATCTTAAAATAATTATGATATCTCTATATATCTTAGCAAAATAAGATCTGGGCAGCGGTAGCAGGGACTCAGTTGTTATTTCCAGCTAATACTTCCTCCTGATACAATTCCACCATTTTGAAAGGAAAGATATTATTCTATCTAGAATAACCTATTGTTCCCGTTGCATTACAGCCAAGAAATTCAACTTTTTCTACTGCTGGAATCTAAACAGATGAGATACAGCTTGTCTAGGTATTACACACAGAAATAAAACAGTATTGTACAACAGCCCATTACAGAGATAAAATGGTGCAATCCTGATAAAGATATAGAAAAGGAAAAGAAACATTATTTCATTGTGAGAGTGTTTTGTGGATAACCAGCAATAAAGCAACATTTATTTTATGTGCTATAATTACTGGACAGTGCAGACTGCAGTTTTATATTTTTTAGGTCTTTGTCATCTCTAACTGTCCTTTGTGAGATTTTTGTTCTTGTTTTTTTTTTTTTTTT